>JABUQX010134834.1:7500-22911 GCA_015478945.1 Trachelipus rathkii | reverse complement strand
TCTCAAATATTAAGAAAAATTCACATTGGCCCTTTGCGCGCTTCCCTCGAGTACTCGATTCCTTGATGTAAAACCGTTTTATTATACAAGTTTTCCAAAATTTATAAAAGCTATTTTTTATTAATTTTTATTTCATGGTAAATTGTCTCTGATTAATAAAATGATATTTGTTTTCGTGTAGCGTTATATTTTTTATTACATGCATGTGTCTTTCGGGATGCTGACTATTTTTATATATATATATATATAATAAATATATATATATATATATATATATATATAATATTTCATATATATTATTAATAAATATATATATATTATTACATATAATATATATATATATATATATATATATATATATATATACTATATATATTATATATTATATATAATGGACATTTATAAGTGGTTAACTGATAAATTAGGTTAGGATAAATTCTAGGTTAAGTTGGTTAAGGTTAGGTTAGGTTAGGTTTGGCTGTTAGGTTAGATTGGTTAGGTTACCCAAAATTTTTTGTATTTACCCCTAAAATTATTAAAATATGATACATAAGTAGTGATTTTGCTAATGGAGTCAAACCACTTTAAAATGCCCTATATATATAATTAATATATAGTATATACTATATATATAAAAATATATATATATTATATATATATATATATATATTATAATATATATATATATATACATATATATATATAATATTATTAATATTAAATTATAATATATATATTTAATTCAAAAGGTGGGCCACCGTTAATTGAGACCGTGAAGATCAAAAGATAATCTTAAGGAAAAAAATTAACGGCGTAAATATTGAAATGTTTATCCGTAAAGAATGTTAACGGAAGTTACGTAATCGTACGTTAACAGTCTTCAAATATGTAGGATAGTAATTTTCATAATTTTGACCAACAAAACGAAAGTTGCAGAAATAATAATATAACACTTTATCATACTGGAGTAAAGAGTTGGAAAAGGAATATAAATATAATAATAAATAAATAATGATATAATATAATACTGAAAATAATAATATAATAATAATATATCCACCTCACATAATATAAAATTAAATGATATTACCACATATCAAAAGAACTTCGAATAACATAAACTATCAGGCGTTCCATAAGCAGTCACTATTTACACGATTGAAAAAAAAAAAGACACTCTAATCCAAGCAGCCTCAATCACTCCTCTAGATTTACTTCTAGAATTAATATAGTACAGATAACGAAACAATCATCCACAATTAGTTATTAAAGACCAACATCACGATGTTATTTATAAATTAACAACGCTATCTATAGGCTTAACACTACTATTTATTTCATAGTCACCCCCATAGAAACGCAAAGTCTCCAAAAGCACAGAGAGCCGAAACGAAGCTATAAAATCGCAACATTAAACACGGCAACGACTCAACTACACATCTCTTTTCTTCGCGAACAATAAGAATGAGAAGAATAAATAAGAGAAAAGAATGCGATTAACCTGAAAACGACGGCGTATCTGCTACTGTTGTGTAAAGCGAATAGATGGATGACATTTTAGCCCATCTGAAAAGGAGGAGCCGGAGCACGGAGGAAACTAAAATTGGACAACGAGTTTACTAATGTTAATCACCTGAAATCATGGCATGGACCAGCAAGAACATTCCCAGGCTGAAAATAAAATCGACTAAATTTATTTCCACCTATGATATGTTACAATGCACATTGTTAGCTCTTATATCTCTCATCTCTACAATCTTTTATTACAACCCCTACAATTGGAGTATAGTTTTACTTTCTGCTCTATTAAAAGCTGCATAATAAAAACAAAGACAAAACACAAAGAATAAAACTATGTAATGATATATACATATATATTTCTTACCCTTTGATGTAGAGAGCTTATGCGCATTCCAATCCCTAAAACATCCGAAATAGATCCACATTATCAATCTCAAGCAGCCAACGTCAGCAAGCAGTAGGAGACTGTTTGAAATTTCTTGGAAGATAAAAAACACAATTTGCGATTTTTACACGGATTCTCTGGAACAGTTGAACGAAAAACGCACAACAGTGGAATGATCGTATCAACGAAGTGATTTTATTGGAGCTTCTAATTGGCAATTTTTATAGAAGCAGATGCGTCCGTCGAATATATCCAGTTTCATTTATTATGGAGGATATCTATGTTAAAGTATTTGATACGGAGAATATAATAGGTATTACAATCGATCATAACCCCCTGGCCCTAGCTCTAGTTCAAAATCTTAACCAAAACACAAGTTCCTGTGTACGCTAGGACTATGAAAACCAATATTAAAACTGCGCGACCATTAAAGTTTGTTATTTTTAAGTAATACAGTTAATCAACAAAGTAAATGCACTTTTGTTAGAATTGTGTTATATATGAATATTTTATAAGCTTAGTCTCTAAGAAAATTTACCAGAGGTGCCCTTTCCATATGCTATTTACAATATAATATCTTAATCTCATTTGCCTATTCAATATACTTCCATACTCCATCAGATAACTTCATAGTCACATAATAATAATACTGTAAATTTTCTTAACATATATAAAACACTATATATAATATATATATATAGTTAACATTGTAAATCATAAAAATAAAAATAATGTGTTGATTCATAAACTACATATACCATATATAATTCATCATAAACACTAACGAGTATAATTACGTATATAATTTAAAGTTTAAAGTTTTTAGGTATATGAGTGTTTTAGATTTCAGCCCCTTTTTGCAGAAAAAGACCAACGCTAAACATGAAAAAGTTGAGTTGGACCAGTAACTATATGATTCAAGAAGTAGTGGATGACTATAATATATATTATATATAATATATATATTATAAAATATATATAGACAAATTAGCCAAAAGAGCAAAGACAACACATGCTAGGTAGAGTTAATGAGCACAAACAAAATCCAAACTGAAGAGATGTACAAGTCTCTCCTGAAGATAACGACAGCTTGTTTACATGAATTTACTAAATGACACAGCGTGGGGCATATTGACAACCACATATGCCTGTCAGTCGGGCACCCTGAGATTTTGAGACTATGACAAATCGATAGGTCGACAATCAAACACAAAGGCAAAAGTGGTGGAAGAATAAAAACACATACAATTTCTTTTTAGCAGCATCAATGCTGACCTTACATATACATATTAGAAACTGAGTATAATAGAATGAAATAACTCCCAAACTGATTGGTGCGAACATGTAAATCATGCGTGTCTTGTATTGTACACATTCACTCGCTGAGATAGTGTAGTATGTGAGAGCAGGAAGGCGGCAGTAAGACTCTCTATGTCAGTATAGATATACAGTTATAACATCTAAATAGAGATACCAATTTATGCGAACGTATCGATCGTATAACCTGTAATTAAAAAAAATGTGTTTATTCTAAATTAACTTTTTAGCCTATAAACATTCATTAAAATAAGTGCGCTAGAGCACCAGAGTATTGCACAGCCCGATCCGCAAAAAAAAACACAGTGTGATTTTTCAACGGTTTCAGTTGTTTTTTGCTCCTAATATCCATGAAAATTATTTGAATTATTATTTGCTTTTCGTTCTATAAGTATTCACCATAACAAATACAACTAAACTAACCATACTAAATTATACTTAAAAACAACATACAACTAATAAATATCACTAACAACTAAATCTAACATAAACATAAACATAATACATAGTACAAACATAAGTTCTTTGTATGATAAATATTAAACAATATATATATAAATAATAGCTAAATAATAGCGGAAAAACATGTTTTTCACATTTAAAAAGTCGAAATCAATATGACATACCTATATATAAGCTAAAAACATTATAATGTACAACGACGAATAATACTATAACACAATCTTAATAAGCAACTCCGGAAATAACTTAGTTTAACTAAATTTAAAACAAATCCACTACTTTAATACATCACTGGTAAAAACTTACATAGCACTACAAAATATACGTAATATATAAACTTCTAATTTCGATGTACTCCTAACCTTCACACATAGAACTATAAGAACATCTCAATCATAATTCAAACAAGGCGAGTGTAAGAACCTATTGACTACATTATGTAATAAAGCCATAAGAATATGCAAACAGATCAATGTATCATAATATCGAGTGTAATCTCTTTATGTCTAGAAGGATATCATAACATGACCCAGTTCAGTAGGAGCTTATATTAAATCACTCTTAATGTCGCCCTTTACAACTCACAATGAGTTTCCATCGATTAAATAATATTTTAAGATTTCGTAACATACACATACCTAGCGACCCATCTGTAGTATTAAAATATATAATGATTATATAACCAACATTACAAAAAAAAAACCGCATATCATCTACCCAAATGAATACCACGATAATAAAATATCCAGACCGCCATGAACCGTCCACGATCTCCAAAAAATAACACAAACTAATCAGAATCAACATATAACTATAACACAAGTCCAAAAAGAATATCATTAAATCTATCTGCTACACTCCAAAACGTATACCAAAAAATCCCCAACCTGCTAGGCAATAACCTGGAGTGGCCTCCCGATTTACACACTTTTTTCAATGCGCAATAATCTCTGATTCAAAATCTATGAATAAAGTTAAAACTAACAAATTCGAAAATGTTAACATTATTTTTTAGTCTTATACTATCCTATGCACCAAATATTCACATTCTTATCTGACTAGATTAAATTTAGAATCCTCAAACCTGCTTCCATTATATAATGCACAATCTATAAACAAATATATACAAAACTCGAATCATAATCGCTCGCCTAAAAATCACGTGAGACCCTATCGAATCTTTAATCAGTTCAAATCATATACCAAATATGAGAGTTTTTTACCACTCCACATGTAATCCCAAAAAGAAATAATAACCAAAAAAATTTTAATTTTCCTTCACACATTCCAATCCTCCGCATACCCACTCTCAATGGCTAAAATATGATGTTACTTCTTTAACACCGGTTAATAGAATACGAAAATTTATTATCACTTAAGTAAATACGTGAATATATTTATTCTTATTTAGTATATGAAGTGCAGTAATTATCATGTAAATCAAAAACTCTACTCAACATTTCCAACGCACGTTCCTCAATTCTACTGGTCCCACGCTCGCCCGTGATGCTAATGGAAATAACTTAGTTGAACTGTCATATGCGACCATCACCGTTAATGACATGGGTTGGTTTTTTTCCGTTACTGAAATCAAACGATAACATTTAATCAATATTAGGTGCTTACTAAGTCTAAACTCTACATAAAGAGAAGTAGAAGGGGCCTAATAATAAACCAGACCCGTAAATGTAGTGCTATAACATAAGAAACTCTACAAAGCAATTTAATTCCGAACAGCTAAACTATGTAAGTAAGAATCCCTTTGCTATTTATTCTAATACCGACATAAATACCTACTAACATACAAGCTTAAACACGATTAATATTCGCGTAGAATAATCATCTTAATCTCATACCCCTGAAAGAGCCAAATCGTATCCCTGCCATTAAATTCAGATATTAAGAGCCCCTGAGCGAAATTAACATATCTATAATCAAAGCCCTACGCGAAATCCCTAATTAATAATGTGTTCCCACGTTGGTTTCAGTAGCGAGTGGATATTGTATAGCAACATAGTAAATGCCGTATTATTACTTAATCATTAAATATAACCTTATCGTTATATACAATATTAATAGTGACCATAATCTATTATCAGTAATTAAGTTATCCATACCATGAATAGTGGCTTCTGAACTTAATTGAATGATCATCTTATCATCACATATATTATTATTTTTAGCTAGAGTGTCACGATATAATTGTGATTAAAATTAATGAAATTATTACCTAATAGTTATCACGTCAAATTTTGATAGAACTCTAACCGCGTTACATACGATTAAACCGGTAATAAATTACCGCAGAATATACCTACTTCCTAGTAAGCGAAATAAACCATTTATCTCTAACCGACGTCTCTAATTAATTTCTACAGTCACAGAACTTCACCTAATTGAAGGGATTCACGCTTTTGCCTAGACTACTTTCTACTCAGTACAGTTCCGTATCAATCCACTTATTAAGTAATATAACAACAAAACTAAAACACTCAATACATTCTCTAATCCGCTTTGAAGATACTATACTTTTATAGTTAATACTATATAAGTAATATTTAATCAAAAATATCTTTTAACACTGTCATACATAAATACAGTGAAATTTTCATTATAAACTCTAAAGAGTTATTATTCTATAAATAACATACACTAATTACCTCGAGAGAAAAAACCCAGGGATGCTCCCTTGAAGGACTGTGATCCTGCGAGGAGACACCCCGAAGGTGGTAAGCGGCTTTACCCCTCCGAAGAGGAGGTTATAGTGCCTATCAGCCCTTTCGTGGCTGAGCCACAAAAAGTACTCTCACAGTAATACTACTTTCACTAATTAGTCATACTTCACTGCTCTATCTGTTATGAATAATTATAACAAGGGTATATGATATAATATCTATGCTAAATTAATTACTGTGATCAATAATGGTGTAAAATACTAATATATATCTAATTATATGCTGTAAATTTATTAATTGTGTGAGTATAAAGCTATGAATACTGTACGTTATTATAAAGCAAATTAAATCCTAATTGAATTCATTACTGATTTCGACTAGTGATTATTTAGAAATCTTTAGGTTTAATATGCTAACAGTGATCTAATTATATCGGTGTCGTTAAGGTATCCCTTATCATATTAATCATAAGGTACCTAGTAACCTTAAATCCCCCCCCTCCCTTTATATTTACCAAGAATTTTTATTACCTTAAATTTTACGGAGTTACCAACGTTGATTTCTATTTGGGGTATGAGGGTAGAAAAAAATAAATAAATTAAGCTACTATATTTTTTTTCTTTAACTTTGTGATTGATGATGCTATAAGTTTGATTAATTAATGTTGTCATTTTATGTTATACATTTATATATCATATATTAATTCTTTGTATAAATGATATCCATAAGACTAATGAAAATTGTCTACGCTTATGTTTTGTTGTTATTGTTGTATTTATAGTAGTTATAAGTTGTTAGGTGTAGTTATATAAATTGTTTAGTTTTTACCGTGGAGTTCAAAAGGAGAAAATTAATACCCTTTTATATTGAACTTGATAATGGTCATATTACTGTACGTTACGATCTGTAATTACTTTCTTCTATTGTATTAAAAGTGTAATACCTATTTACAGTATTATTAAAGTTGAATGAATGAGTTTCTGACAGCTAGATCAATCCTGTTAACACTACAGATATAGCTTAATCTTCGATATTACGACTTAGTATCACTATACAACTGTATTGTAAACATTATCCAACAAGCCATTACTACTACATAATACGGTTAGAGTGTTGGTGTGTGATATCAATATCCAGCATTGTTGATGACTCAGTTAGTCGCCGCCGGAGCGACGCCAAGTCGTGTCATGTTAATATTTTTTATCTGATCAAAAGCAGAATAACGTCCGTTGCCATCTCCTTTCTCCTTACATCCCTTGTGTCCTGCGAACGACAGAGAGGTCATTAAGATATTAGAATTAAAATTCAATTTGGCCAGTTTGGTATCCGCACCGCGATACTTCCTATAATTCTATCCGTGAGTGCATACAAAAGAAATAAAACCAGTCTGTTAAAATTCAGTTTCAAACGTTCTAGAGCCTATTGTAAGCCGTATTTTTTATGTTAATTTTCTTTACAAATGGGTAAAAAAAGAGTGCTATGAAATGAATCATTGTAAAATATAACTTATGTGTGGTAAGTTTTTTTCTGCTGTGATCATAGCCCTCTGATAAAACCCTGATTCACTTATACTAAAGTATATACTCATGTTAATTTATTATTATATAATGATGATAAATTATGTTTATGACACATTTTGTAAATATTAATATATAAATATATATAATATAATAGTTGTAATAAAGGTACTGTAGTTCAAATGAAAGTAATTACGTATATAAAGATGCTATGAGAATATTTAAAGAAAACTCTATTCAGCTTGTTTATGACTGATTAAATTGCGTTTTTTAAATAGGAAACTGAGAGTTTATTTACTGATATATTACCTATTGTATTAAAATTCCACAATGCTTATTAAAGATATGCATTTGATATGGTTTCATTACGCATACAATGTAAGCTAATTCTGCATGCAAATGTGTTTAGATTTTTTATACATTCATGATCCTGGTTAACCTAGTTAGGTAGTTCATGTATTTTAAGTTGGTTAGTTAGGTTAGGTTAAGTTAACGTAGAAATTTGTCTTTCTGGATGACCACTTCAAGAGGGTCTCAAAATATTACATCTAGATTAGTTAATTGAAAAATTCAATTAAATTTAATTACTCCTAATTCTTGCTATATTTTATAAAATAGCCTTGTATATTTTTATAATTATATATAGTATATATTATTGTGAAAATTATCAGGATAATATTATCAATGTCTATGATAGTTTGATGATAAACTGATTTAAGAATAATATAGTGTACTCAATAATAAATATATAATAAGTCTTAACTGAAACTTAAAAGAGAAATTTGAGGGCTCTTTGTTGGTCAATAAAGTAATAGTATTGAATGGGATAACGTACGAGATCAGAGAAATGGTAAAAGAACAAAAAACGCTATTCACAATTGAAAACTTGAACAAACCCGTCCCCTTATCTAGTAACATAATTCCAACAGTAGGTCCAACTGGATTCGAAGAATCCACATGTGGACACAATCAATAAAAATAATCTAGAGAGAGAGACAGCAACATATTTTCCACTACAGAATAACGATTTAGTAAGTACTTGGACGGAAAAGGAGAAAGGGTTACAGTTTAAGAAATCATGAAATAATGCTGAAACGAGGGGTAACAGTGAAAGTTTGCAAGGAGAGTGTAGCGGCCGTTCAAACGGATCACGTGACAACATACGACAAAGATACAGAAATTAATGACATTGACTTTGGTATTTCATCTATCGATTCCAGTGAACATCTAGACTGGTATGATGTAGATGACACAAAGAGTGATGTGAGTTGTATCTTTGACATCCAGAAGGTTGCAGCGTCTCTGAGTTTTCCTAAATGTACCTATACTTTGGCAGCAGTAGTAAACGACACAAATGATATCGAATCACACACAACCATCGACCAAATGACAGAGGGTTTGGGCATATGAGGGACAGGGCAGTTGGAGAACTCAAAGTGAGCTTCCAGCTTCTTAGATGCCCTGAGTACGTCCAAATGGAAAAAAATAGCTATATGACGAGCCAAGGAAATTGGAGAAGGACAGGAAAATATGAACACGTTTACTGGAACTCCCGCTCTTTGGTATTTGTGTGTCGCGGGGGTTCCTCCGATCCTCCCCTCCGGGGTATGAAAAGTCCCCCCTTCTGTCACAATCAAAAGATGTAGAGTAGATGAAGAAGACTCATTACTCACCATTGAACACAAGATCCCGAGGAAAAGTACCAGAATTGCCCAAAGTGCAGGGAACGATCCTGGGGAAGAAAACGCAATGGGGAGGCAAAAAGCAGGCCAACGAAGGACAGCAAGAAATAATCATCTCTCTTCTTAGAGTTTGTTGGTACAATCTTTTAGGGAGATTTGTGTAGTAGGAAAACATTTTCGAATTATATACCAACTAAATTGTTGTTGAAATCAGAAGAATTTTAGTTTCAGAAACGTTTTTTCTTTCGAATATTTTCATGTGAATTACAAGATCCGTGATAGTGTTTAACGAGTTATTAGTCATGAAGAAAGTTACAAATCAAGAAAGATGGTAGCTGTAAAATATGAATGTGGAGGCTGTGATTATAAAACTTCAATAAAATTGCGAACTTAGCTTGCCAACCTTTAGGTCCCGTGTAAACGGATATGTAAAATTTCAAAGAATTAAGTTAAAGTAAAACCTTACTCATTATTTGACATACAGAAAATTGAACGAAAGTAAATAAGTAAAAGTAAATTGAAACTAATATTGAAATCAAGTTATGTTGGTATAATTGTAGACTACCTATTTAATGTTAAGTATTGAGACGGTTAAGCATTAGTCGAGGTGTATTATTATTATTATTATTATTATTATTATTATTATTATTATTATTATTATTATTATTATTATTATTATTATTATTATTATTATTATTATTATTATTATTATTATTATTATTATTATTATTATTATTATTATTATTATTATTATTATTATTATTATTATTATTATTATTATTATTATTATTATTATTATTATTATTATTATTATTATTATTATTATTATTGTTTCAGTACAGGGTAATCACTCTTGTTATTGTACCTGTTACCCATGTGTTGGTGGTGTTAGGGTGATGTACAACTCTGGACAAGACTGTGTGATGATCATCAGAATTGCAAGCATCAACGTTGTAAATTTTGAATGAATTGATAGAGGTTCTCTCGCAATATTTGACGAGGGATTCGGTTCAGGAAATCCAATCAGGTAACTTTGGCGCGAAACAATTTGCTGCAGCAAGCTCTAACCAAGTTAACACTTAAACGTTATCTTCAATCGAAGCGAACGTTCAAGGTCCCGTCATATATTGATACCTGCGGGAGAGCTGGGTTATCCTAGAAGTGGATTCGGAAGGAACCGATTAGTTGCGAAATTTTCCCCAACAGACATCTTTAGATCGAGATTGTATTTCAAACACCTGCAGTAATGGACGCAGGGGTGCATTAAAATTGTAGTAAAGATCTTTGGCACCACGTCGGTGTATGTTGTACACTTTGTATTTATATTTATTGTATTTATTATCCTTGAAGTATATTAGCATAAAGATAAGATTTGTGAATATTTTTTTTAAACCGTTTACTGGACAATTGTGGTTACCATTGTACATATAATATAAATCCTCCATGTCTTTGCTTTTATCCTCAGTTGACTACCCTTCGTTGTGGGAAGCTGAACTCTGAGTTGCCTGCAATGTTGAAAGTGCTGCCCTGTTACAATATATATATATATATATATATATAGCAGAAGTATATATATATATATATATATATATATATATATATATATATATATATATATATATATATATATATATATATATATATATATATATATATAAAAGTAACAATCTACAGTGCGTTAAAAACAGAGTGGAAAAGAATTGTGATAAAGCCCCATTAGTATGAAGTAAAATTGGCGTCAAGCAGATTAATTTTGAAAATGAAATTCCCTCTCTTTTCTCTCTCTCTCTTCTCTTCTCATATATATATATATATATATATATATAAATATATAGTATATAATGTTATTATATATATCTCTCTATCTCTATCTATATATATATATATATATATATATATATGAATAGGTATATGAAAAGCCATATAAGTGGAGTATGAGAACAAAGAAAGGCAAGTCTTCCTTCTTCAAAGACATACCTTCCTGCCTTGTAAGTCTTTCTTCAGGGCTAAAACTTATGGCACAAAAGGCTCCTGCCCTCGTTCGATATGAAACCCTTTAAAGCGCTCTCGGCTCTCCTCTATCACAGTTTTAGCTTCAAAATTTATTTAAAGAGAAGAAATAACGATCGTTCTTAAACTTTATGTTGCAATAACAAAAGTAAAATAAAAATCAGTGTTAACAAATTTAAATTATTTTAACAAATTATCCTCCTTGTCACTACTATTCAGTATCTTAGTTTGTCTGTTTCACTATATATATATATATATATATATATATATATATATATATATATATATTATATATATATATATATATATCTATATATATGCGTATATAAGTATATATATAGCAGGCAGCAGCAGTATATATATGTATATATATATATATATATATATATATACATACATTTCTGCCCCTGGCCCACCTTATTGGAGGGGCCACACCGCCTCCAGAAAGCCGGCCACTGCTCTTGGGCGGTTCCACAGGTCAAGAATAGAAGTTACAGCAAAGGTGGTACGGGGAGCGTCGAGGGCGGGGCACTCCAGAAGGAAGTGCTCCATTGTGTCCGGGGATATACGACATCTAGTGCAGATGGGGGATATAACGTTGTCAAGTTTGAATCTGAATTTATATTGCATAAGATTTGGGTGGTGGCCTGATCTGCTTCGGGCGAGGTTAATTTGGTTTCTTCTGGACAGTGATTCTTCTGTAGGGGAGATGTTTGGGGATGGGGTGTTTAGTAGATTGTTATTGGGGCGATTTTGTAGATATGTGTTAGTTAATTGTGTATGGATGTGAGAGAGCCAAGACCTATTTGGGGGTGGGGGAGGAATGTTGTTGTAGATGTCATTATAAAGTTTGGCTGGTGAGGAGGGGGGGGATGGTTGGAGAGTATTTGGTGGCATGGATGGGTTGGATTGAGTGTTTTCTGGAAAAATTGTGTCCCTACCATGTTCAAGTGGGTAGGGATGGGAAGGATGTGTGTCTCGTCATGTAAATGCTGGATGGGGGTTGTTTTAGTACATCCAGTGATTATTCTAAGGGCAGTGTTTTGTGTAACTTGCAATTTATTTAAGTTGGATTGTGATAGTGCTGAGAACCATGCGGGGGAGGCATAGTTTATATTAGTTCTGAGGAGTTGTTTGTAGATTGTGGTAAGGGTGTGCTTTCTGTCGCTGAAGTTGTGTTGGGAGAGAGTTCGGAGGGTGTTTAATTTCCGTTGGGTTGAGGAAGTAATTTGGTCGATGTGGGGGAGAAAGTCATATGTGTGTCGTAAGTGAGTCCTAATATTTTTGGGGTTTTGTTTAGGGGAAGGGGGTTGTTGTTCAAATAGACTATTGGGTGGAATGAGGATTGGTGGCGGTCAGTGGTTAGGAGGGTAATGGAGGATTTAAGGGGGAAAGCTGTCATTCTATTGGTGAGTAGCCAAGTTTCTAATAATTGTAGGTATTCTTGGGTGTGCTGGGTGGCTGTGTTTACAAGTGGATGTTGGGAAATGAGACTGATGTCGTCTGCGTAAGTAATTAGTTTGGTGGATTGGTTGGTAGGGGTGGGCAGATCTGCTGTAAAGAGATTGAAGAGGAATGGAGAGAGAATGGCGCCCTGTGGTACGCCGTTTTGCAGTTTGATGGAGTGTGAGAGGGTGTTTTATGGAGGACTTTGGCATATCTATTGGTAAGGAAATTTGAGAGCCACTTTTTATCATTGTTTTCTAGGGGGGATTGAAGGATTTTTTGTATAAGGATGTATGTGGGGACAGTGTCAAAGGCTTTGTTAATGTCGATGGCTGTAAGTATGGATCTGTGTGATGGGGATTGGTTGAAGCCATTAATTATGTGTTGTGTGAGGGAGGTGAGGGCTGTTGTTGTTGAATGATTGCCTTTAAATCCATGTTGGAATTCTGGGAGGGTGATGTGTGGTGATATTTTTAATATTAGTTTCTCCAGCAGTTTGCTGATGGTGGAGAGAAGAGAGATTAGGCGATAGGAGGATGGGGAATTGGGGTCTTTTTTGGGTTTCAATTTTGGGATAATGAATGCTTGTTTCCAGATTGGGGGTATATAATTGAGTTTCCAGGATTTGTTAAAGATTTCTGTGATATAGATATCTGCTTTTTCCTAGGTGTTTCAGGTGGAAGTTTGAGATTGAGTCTGGTCCTGTTGCTGGTGAATTTTTAAGGGTTTTGATTGTCTCTGATATCATGTTGGTTGTAAAAGGAGGTGGAGGGTTGAGATCTGAGGAAGTTTTTTTTGAGTTTTTTTGTTAACCCATAATGGGGAGAGTAGGTTTATGGGAGATATTAGCGTAGTGTTTTGCGAGGCTGTCTGCTTGTTGTTTTGAGGAAGGGAGGGAGTTGTCGGGCAAGGATGGGGATTCGTGTGAGGGAGGGGAGTTGTTTAGTTTTTTGATAACCTGCCAGGTTTTCTTATTATCTATGCGTGAGATGTTGTTTTGTAGGTATTCTGTAAACTTGTTAGTAGTGTTAGTGGTTATGAGATTAGAGATCTGAGTGTTTAGGTTAGTTATTTGGTTAGTGGTTAATGTGGTGTATGGTCTGAGTTTTCGGAGGGAGTTTCTTTGTTTAATAAGTTGACTGATTTCGGGAGATAGTTTAGGATTGTAGGATTTTCTGTGACCCTTAGGTATGTAGAGATTGGCTGATTTGATGATTGTGTTGTTTAAATGAATGATGGAGGTGTTTAATGTTGTTATGTCATGTATTGGTGTCCAGTTAGCTTTTTTGTAGTTAGTAAATTCTGTCCAGTTAGCTTTTTTGTAGTTAGTAAATGTGGTGGTCTTTTTTTTTGGAGTTTGGTGGGGGGAGGTCAGAGATATGAGGATAGGGAGATGATCTGATTGTAGGTCGGTGGTTGTGTCCCAGGTTAGTCTGTGATGTAGGGAGGGGGAACAAAATGTGACGTCTGGTGAGGTGGGGGATTGGTTGGCTTGGGGAGGGATTCTGGTGGGGAGTTTTTTTGAGTTAAGGATATTCAGGGATTCCAATTCATTAAGGATATGGTTGCCTCGGGGATCAGATGGGTAGTCTTCGTACCAGGCAGTGTGGTGGGCATTTAAGTCGCCTCCAAGGATGAGATTTGGGTATGTAGCTATTGTTGATAGGGGGGGTGTGAGGTTGTTTGGGGGCGGGTTTGGGGTGGTCGGGTGGCGAATATAAAGGTTGAAGATGTTGTAGGTGGTCTTGTTCAGGAGTATGGAACAAGATTGGGATTTTATTAATGCGGCGGGGAGTGGTGTGGAAGTGTTAGTAGTTGTATTATGATATGGTATGCTGTTGTGGATCAGTGTTAAAAGGGAGTGGTGAGGAGGTTGGGCAGGGGAATATATGGCATCGTAACCATAGAATGTGGGGAGAGGGGTGTTTTGGGCGAGGGAGGCTTCTTGTATGATAGCTATGTGGATATTGTGTTTTTTCAGGAAATGGTTAAGTTCTATGGATTTGTTGGTTAAGCCATTAATATTGAATTGTAGTATGTTGAGTGTTTGGGGATTAGGTTTGGTCGGAAGGGGGTTTTGGTTGGTGATGTGGGGGCTACAGGTTGTACAAGTGTAGCCCATATTGTATCTGGGGAGGGTTCGGAATGGTGAGCAGGACAGGTGTACCCATCCCAGGCAACTAACACACTGGATGCTATTTAGTCCAACTTGTTTTTGGCAGATAGGGCAGTAATATTTAGGGGGTCCCGGGTTGCTCTCGACATCTCCCGACCGTAGGAGTAGTAGTCTCCCTACAATGAGAGTAAAGATAGACAGAAAAGGCAGATTTGAGACATAGATAGATAAGTAGTAGGAGGACGATAGTAAAAGTGCTGCAAAATATGACCTCAGGGCC
>JABUQX010134833.1:15000-24261 GCA_015478945.1 Trachelipus rathkii | reverse complement strand
CCGTGTACTTCGTTCATTCAGACGGAGTGTTTAACCGTTTTCGCATTTATCATTGAAACGCTTTCGCGTTTTCGTGCGCCGCTTCAATATATATATATATAATTCTTTTTTCGTTTCTATCCTTATTCCCCTTTTCGTAACGCTTGACCTTGGCGTATGCCTGCACTCAGGTGAGTGTGAGTGGGTGCGTGCGTTGTGCTATATTCGTCTGGTGCCAGGCTGTCTATAGAATGCGTTTCGTGTAATGCTCTCTCTCCCTCCCTTTTCTTTCTCTTACTTGCTAAGCTCTCTTTCCCTCTCTCTTTTTCTCTCTTTTCTACTTAAATATATTAGTGAAATATTAGTATCTTGCTAACGTTTGCTGAATGTTAGTTTGAGAAGAAGAGATGTTAGAAGGAAGGTAAAATAAAGAAAGTTTTGGGAAAGTCAATAATTTTTTACGAAATTGTTCTAACACCTGGGTTTCAAATTGGAAATAAACATATTACGTAAAATACGCCTATTTTTCTCAATCTTAAAACTACACCACGCTTAAGAATATATAGATATATAAAATATACGCTTAAATAAATTCTAAAATTACGCACTTTTTAAGAAACCAGACCCTTAAAATATAAAATACATCTTATCAACTATATAAAGACCAATTTGTGGGTGATCACCTTAAAATAAAAATACTTAAAATTAAAATATTTTTTACAACCTGTTTACATACGCATGCAAAAGAAAAACATTTTAATTATATTATTTCAGTGATAATAATTGTGTCTTTATATTTAATAATGATTGCGCGCGCAATTTAAGATGTTTCAATATTTCATGGGGGGGGAAAGGGGAATTTTATTTTGTGAAGGACTGTTCCTTCGTTTTTCTCTGGCTGACCCTGTGAGAGGCGGAGAAATGTCCTCTCTCAACTGACTTCTGTGAGAGAGACTTTTCCTCTCTATTTGGCTGCTTGCTTCTACGAAAGAGACTTCCTTCTCGTGACGCCTGCTTCTGCGTCGATTGGCTCTGGGAGATTGGGAAACTTTTCCCTTAAAATTTTAAGAAAATTACTGTAAATTTTAATTAAAATTCTTACTTTGAGCCTCCTGGCTAAATATGCGGTGTAGAGTTTCTCTTTCTCGGTGGAGTGGAGGTTGTATGGGCTTTGTTTGGATGGCTGTTTGCAACGCTGTTTGCATCTGATTGTTTGGAAGTTCCAACGCTCTGTATCCTGGCATCTAGGGCGCAAGATGTGGAATTGTGCTTGCTGCGACCACTCGTCGACACAATTGATTTGGGTTAATGAGCAAAAACCATGTTGTCTCCACTCTTTATTCATAGGGGTGTATTAGCCCCTCACACTTGACAAACAAAGCCCGTCTCAATCAAGACAAGTTAGACTCCATAAAACAACCTAAGGGTCAATTAATTATTGGTAATTACATGATCCAAATTTAGTATTTAAATAATCATAAATAATAATGAATACATATTATTAATTATATAAAATTATCATGCTCATCAAGATAAAGTAATTATAATATATTCATGCTCATTAAAAATCATTTATTTTTTAATTACAAATTTATGGCACCACGAGCGAAAAATATACGGAGAATTTCCAATAACATAATATATCCATGAACAACATTAGTTATACATTAACAATCACTTTTAGATTTAATTACAAAATTATGGCACCATGAGCGAAACATATTGAAACTTTCAAATAAAATAATCATACAATAAAATGAACAACACTTAATTGAACATCGAAATTTATACCACCGCTGAAAATAAGAGAATTATTAAGGGTTTTAATTACTAAGTGTTTTAATTACCTCCGACTCCTCTTTTTTAAAGACTGCCGAGAAAACTCATACACGGTGGAATACTCTAGTATTCTTTACTATTTTTACCTGTATTTTACGAAAGAAGAAATATACATTGTAATAAGAAATACTTAAAATTATGAATAGAGTATATATACAGTCATATATATATATATATATATTATATATATATATATCACAGTATATATATAAGTATATTAATATATATACTAGGCTTGGGGAATATTAATACTGGGGAAAGTATATTCTCTGCTTCGAAACCCGATTCACGCCCCCGTTTCACGCCCCCGTTCCACTCTCACTTTTGTAGCCACTTTCAAAAACCCGAACCACACTATTCGATTGTAGCAGAGCTAATGACGCTCCCAATGCTGGGAAAGAGCCTGGATGCTTCTCGCTGGGCTCTTAGTCATCAAGGGAGAATGCATAGCCAAAACGTTCAGGAACGAACATTTTAGATGAAATTGAAAATAGAGTCTCAACCTTGAAGGGAGTTTATAGAACTTTGAATCTTAAACACAGAGGCGATTGAGGAGATATGTGGCTTATTGGATAAGTTATTATGCAAGATTTTGTTTGTAGAATTTAGGTATTTCTTAGGGCGGTGTTTGAGCATGTAAAAAGCTTTGGGACCTCTTGCAACACATATTGTTGATTCGCTTTATTTGTGGCACACAAACTTACTTACTATATATATATATATATATATATATATATATATATATATATATATATGTCGTGAGTAAGTTTGTGTGCCACAAATAAAGCGAATCAACAATATGTGTTGCAAGAGGTCCCAAAGCTTCTTACATGCTCAAACACCGCCCTAAGAAATACCTAAGTTCTGTAAACAAAATCTTACATAGTAAATTTCCAATAAGCCACCTATCTTCTCAATCGCCTCTGTGTTTAAGATTCAAAGTTCTATAAACTCCCTCCAAGGTCGAGACTCTATTTTTAATTCTTGCTGCAATGTTCGTTCCTGAACGTTTTGGCTATGCATTCTCCCTTGATGACTAAGAGCCCAGCGAGAGGCATCCAGGCTTTTTCCCAGCATTGGGAGCGTCATTAGCTCTGCTACCATAAGTTATTATGCAAGATTTTGTTTATAGAATTTAGGTATTTCTTAGGGTGGTGTTTGAGCATGTAAGAAGCTTTGGGACCTCTTGCAACACATATTGTTGATTCGCTTTATTTGTGGCACACAAAGGGCGGTACTCACGACAAAGGACCCCGCCCCTTTTTTTTCTCCCGCAACGTAAAAAGAGGGAAAACGAGGCTGGTGTTGCCATGGAAAAAAGTTGTTTGATCGCAATCAAACATTTTGTGGCCTGTAGTGTACCAAGAACAACACAGGGTATTTTATAACATCCATTGAGCTGGTAGTGCTCGTCCCTCCTCAAAAGATTGAATTGATGATCGAGTACCTCTTCCCGCGAAATAACAGATCCCCAAAAAGGACGGTATAATTAATATAACTTTTAATAGTGTAGTCTGTAGTACAGTAGGCGTCGAAAAGTATTAATTTAAACATTTGTTTGTGCCCCAAATGAGATTAACGATATATATTGTATAGTAATATGGGACAATATAAGTTCGCAATATTAGTTTGATCGGTGTAATTTCAGGTGCATATATTACTTTAAAATTTCTTAATGAAGTGCTATATTCTAAATAACTTATGTTAATCATTACTACTGAATATATTCTAGCTTAAAAGATAATAAAATATTCATGGTTAGTTTTTTTCTTAACAAAATTAACATAGGTCCCAAGTAATTACATAGATTTTGATCAAGAATATCCAACCATATTAAGCTTTAAATGTTAGTTAAACAAAGGCCTTAATAATAGTTAAAGGTATATTCGTTAAATAAACCACCAATACAGTCGACTCGAACTACAATAAAATGATTTAAACTCGCGTGTGCGGATTTAGCACCTATAAATTATAATTTAAAACTAATATTTTATTTCTAAGCTTCATAAACTGCATACGTAAATAAAATACAATAAGGAGCCTCAGGCATTATTAATAGTTGAACATTCACCATGTTTAAAAAATTATCAAAGAAAACATACGCATTCAAAAACTACTGAAACTTTATAAACACGCCAAAAGCTGTAAAAAATATAATGAATATTATAAAAAAAACTGAGTATAAAACAAAGACCACCAGTCTCAGTATTTAACTAAAACTGAACGATAAATTGGCAAATCTTTCATTTCCTCTTTCCTAATCTCTTCTCAATTGCTATCTCTGCCTCCGCCTTAGTGCGGTCTCATTCCTCTCTTAATCAAGGAACATTTTCCCATGGGATCAATGATATCAGAAATCCGAATATAATCACCGTTCATTCATGCAGTGTATTCGAATAATACGCTCAAGGTGTCTGACGTATAAATTACACAGACATGCTACGAATTTAATATGTGTTAATACTTAGTCTTATAAAAAAATCAAAACACATTTAATATTAATTAAATATATTGTCATAAAGGAATACATTCTAGATCTGGATCAAGGTTAAAATCACTGCTTACAAACCGAATGATCTTTTATCATCTTTTAATACTTGTGCTCACTTCCAGAAAGACTATCCAAACTTTTGATGTCAATTCAAAAATTTTTCATGCAAATTAATAAAACTTGGCTTATTGTGAAAAAAATAGAATCTAGTTCTTTTAAATAAAGAACAAAAAATAGAATCATGTGAAACCATAAATATGCTTACCGCCTAAATTCTTTAGACAACTCGATTAATAAGTGAGCTTAACGAAGCGAGCGTTTTACCGGCGAATATTTAATCACCCATCGCGGTAACACTCTTCTTAAAAGAACCTAACCTTGGTGTGATATTTTATCACCTTACGGGAGTAACCAACTTAGTCTTTATAGATAATAACATTTACCCAACCCATGAATTAAATCTATTATATACATCTATATATATATATATATTATATATATATATATATATAATATATATATAGTATATTATATATATATTATATATATATATATATATAATATTTAATATGTAGTCATGCATATTATACTATAATTATATTATTTATACTATATATTGTATAATGTGAAGTCATGTTAATTATTATAATATATTTAATAATATGTATATAATAGTATTATTAATTTTAATGATTATTTATTAATGCTATATAATATTTGGAATTTCAATGGTATATATATACATATAATAATTTATTTACCCTTATATAGGTACTTTGTATTTATTAGATGTGGATCTATATATACTTAGTCTAACCTGTGATCTTAAGCGTTATTATATTATGAGTTTAAGCTATTTTCGTTGTGCATGTATCCTCTACTGGATAAAGGAGCACTTCGAGCTCTTATAGAACAGATTGGTTTGAGTGAGGTAAGTCGCTGCTGCTTTCCTCGGTCTCGGAAGTGCTACTATTGTCCCGCCATTTGTTTCCCTAGGAGTGTACGTCACCATGTAAAAACATCCCTAATAAGGTAATACTTTATAACGAGCTTGAGAACTATTCCAAACAAAACATCGTCATTTTCGGCTCGTGTTCTTCCACTTCTATATTAGTATCGCGACAAAAAAACGACAATTATGTGTCAGACGAAAGTGAGATTGATTTCAGCCCTGAGCCACTGGTGCCAACGCTTAAATTAAGTGACCATATCTGTCGAAGCAATACATTAGACAGGCGAATAAAACTTATATACCGGTCGTGTGATCGGTGAATAATCCCTTTATGAGAAACAATCTTTCTAGGCGGCCTATGGACTTATCACGTTACAGTTTAAGGTATACGTTACTACAGCGGTCTGTATATGGCTCATAGCAACCACATTTCCCAAGACTCTCCATAATAGCCTCCTCCTAACACACACGTATCTCCGCGGCGACCACTTGGCTCACCTCGGTAATAGCGCACAGTAGCGGAGGAGAACACTTCTTCGCTGGTCTCACAGACCCCCTTCTTTATACTGCCTATAAAGTGATCGTCGTGGGCCGCTCTCAGATTAGCTTCATCTTACAATATCTTCTTCTATATCTATTAATCATATCTATCCTCCTTCTTCTTGCTTTCATATCTTCTCTTATTCTTATACTCTGTTTGATATGAGATTATCTTCTTTGTTTCTTTGGCCTTTAACAGGAGAGACTCATTGTTTCTGATAACACGGAGTTTCCCAATCTCCAGAGCCAAGTTCGACGCAGAACAGGCGTCAGTCGAGAAAGAAGATCTCTCTCTCGTAGGAAGGAAGCAGCCGAATAGACGAGGAAAGTCTCTCGCCGAAGCCAGTGAAAAAGAGTCACGAGGCTCTCTCAACTTAACGATTTGACAATGCACTCTCACTAGCGGGCAATTTCTCCTGTCGAACGAACAATACTTCATTTTTTAAGCTCATGCATTAGTAGCGGACCAAACTATCGTGGCTTCTTTTCTTTCTATTTGAAGAGAGAGTCTACTTGAACCCTCCTTTCTTGCTCGAAAATTAAGCTCTTAAGTAGCAGAAGTGGACAGCCTGCAGAGAGGGGTAAGGTTAGGCTGGATTCAAGTGTTAGGCTCAAGGTGATGGCTGGAGCACAGATAATCTCTCCAATCTTAAAGTGTTGGAGGCAAAGAATTTACCGCGTATTCTGCACATTTCTCCTTACCAACTCTCTGCGTGGTCTCCAACCAGAGAGAAAATATAAACGCGTACTTTCTGCTATTTTCCCACCAATGTAATCAATTGTTATCCTCATCTACCCCGATATCTTGTAGACCTCGTTTTTCTTCGTGGGTCAACCATCTTATGCCCTCTATTACTCAATTCAATCCTAATAACCAAACCTCCATATAATAACTTATTCTTCATTCTTTCTTATATTATTTCATTGGTTGTTCTACATGTTAAGCACTGTTGTTCTTTAATGAGGTTTCTGGACTTGCACTGTTAACTTTCTATTGCCATTGGACTCGCGTCTTCCGCTTTCGATTTACTCGTCTAAATCTGATGGTGAGATCCCTGTTTGGATCGTTACCGTAAAATAAAATCTATACTTTAGTTGGAGGGCGATACGCTCTGTTCGTGGATCGTCTCTATATTAAGTGTTGAAAATTTTAAGTATTGTAAGAAGAGCTTGTGTGAAGTGGCTGTTGCCTATCTTATGCGAATTATCATTCTGTTATATACTGCTCCTATCCTCTGGTTCCTCTTTCTATCTCTTGTTTGGGCGACAGACTATCGGCTACCGGGTTCTCCGTTGCCCTTAGTTTTGCCAGCGATAGGAGCCTTTACTGGATCAATTTCTTCCTACATATGAGTTTTCTATCTTGGTCCTTCTGAGTATCCTTTTAATAACCTTTGCTACTGCCTTAAATCGCCTAGATTTATAGTTTTTTAGTAATAGTAAGTTCTTTACTAGTTTTGTGTTATCTAAAGATATGTTTTCTGAAGATCTCTTTCTCTCGAGACTTTAGAGGACAGTTACCATACGTCCCTCTCTCGCTGAGACTTTTACTTCGCGTGTGGAGTTCTTATATAAAAGGTAAGCGTTAATACTTTTTTCAAGAAAGATATGTCTAGTCCCATTTCCCAAGATTATTACTTACTATTTTTATCTTTTTCTTTGGTTTTGGGATCGTGATTAATATATAAAAATATCGTTCCCCATCCTCAGGTATGGTTTACCCTCTCCTCAACATTCCTTTGGTTCTTTTTTTTATTGCTTGTTCACTTCCTTAAACCTATACCTCTTCTTCGCCCGTTCTCTGGATAGATCCTATCTCGACCGTTACAATCCTCATTTTATTAAAAGTAAATAAACAACAAACTCTTTAGAAAACAACACAAAAAACTAAATAAACTGATCCCATAAATTATGCAGAAAAATTGAACATTTGAATTGCAAAACATACTAGCCTATTTGTTTTAACTTTCTAATCTCCAACAATATTACATCTCTCTTAAAATTAGTACATAAAATAGACTATATTAACTAATAATAAAAAAAAACACATTAAGCTATGTTTATGCTTCATGCACATGTTTTATTAGAATATTTATAAAAGCAAACGGCTTATCTTAATTATAAAAAAAAATAGTAGTAGATACTTTAAGTCTCAATCGGACTGCAGGAATAAATATGATTATAAGATAATTAGCATGCGAAAGATATATATATAGTATATAAAAGAAAAAGAAAAAAGAATAGACACTGAGTCTCTGCTAAGAAAAGACCTACTTTTTTTTTTTTTTTTTTTTAAGACTATAAAACATCTTCTACTGAGGTATTGATAAGTAATAATAATCTACGACTATAGGAGAGGGAAAGTGAATACAGTATGCAATACAACATGTCGTCAGGGACTTCAAGAGAAATAAAGACATAGGAAAAGGCGCACACTTTAGTCTCTCTTCAAAGTATAAACATTCATAGTCTGAGATACTATTTAACTATTTAGACATTACATTACTGGTAAATTTTATATAGAAAACCGCTAACGCACTACATACTGTTATATCTACCTAACATATAATAATACTATATTGTACATTACGTGAAAATTGATATCAATATGATAGGCCAACCCCGCAGCCCAGGTCAAACCGGTACCGATAAAAATGATAAAACCAGGTATCGAACCTATAGTAATATAGCATAGAGTTAAAACGTATATTACTCTATAAAATAATTAATAAAAAAAATATAATCATATATTATATCTATAATTCTTTTATTCTATTTCCTTCTTATCTCACTATATATTATATTTTTTTTCGTTACAGTTTTGTGATTCCTTGCTGCAGCTGATGTTGCCTGCATTCGTGCAAGTGTGAGCGGGTGCGTGCGTATGTTGTGCAATTGGTTTGGTGCCAGACTGTCTACGTGTTATGCTCTCTTTCCCTCTCTCTTTCTCTCTTACTTGCTATGCTCTCCTTCCCTCTCTCTTTCCTATACCCTTCTACCCACACATATATTCATATATATATATTGGTAAAGTATTAGTATCTTGTTAAAGTTTATTG
Organism: Trachelipus rathkii; assembly: GCA_015478945.1. Taxonomy (NCBI): domain Eukaryota; kingdom Metazoa; phylum Arthropoda; class Malacostraca; order Isopoda; family Trachelipodidae; genus Trachelipus; species Trachelipus rathkii. The sequence goes on along the minus strand of JABUQX010134833.1, from coordinate 15,401 downwards.
AATGTTAATTTAAAGAGAAAAGGTGTTAGAAGGAGAGTAAATAAAGTTTTGGGAAAACCAATAATGATTTTACGAATTGTAATCAAAATTGGAAATTAACACATTTCTGAAAATACGCTTATTTTTATTACTCATAAAAATATGGCACGCTTACGAAATATATAAAGATATAAAAATAAACCTTTATAAATTTCATACCTTTGAATGGCCACCCACGAAAAATAATAAAATAAAAAATAAAAAATTAAAAAATACACCACTTAAAACTACAATATTTTTCCACCACTTAATATAAAACAAACTAATTTTATATAAATGTTTGCATGCAAAAATATTCATAATTACTAAATAATAATAATAATAATATTATAATTATATTTAGTGGTTGCAACCTTGTATTT
>JABUQX010134833.1:0-2500 GCA_015478945.1 Trachelipus rathkii | reverse complement strand
TTATAGTTAATAACAAAATACAACTACTATATGGAAACATACATATATAGTGAATGATTCGTTTGTATTCCAATGACAATTCATGGCTTCATTTTCTCCACAACCTTTTAATAACGTTTCTTAGGAGGGTTAACGAAGAAAAGTTGTAAACGGCATTTTGCTCTTCTAGTGTCACTCACTCGAGCACGCAAGAAATAGGTTATTATTGTTTCAGCGCCCCCAACCCCCCCCGACAGACGCCAAAAAACTCCCCATCTCCGGCCCAGAGTCTTCATATTAAATTAGATAAATTGTAATTGTCAAATACTAAATGCCTTATGTCATTCTAGTATTATAGCGTGTAAACACACGTATCACAAGATTCACGTAAACCTGAAGATCGATGATAAACGTTCTCGAGTCGAAGATATTGATGATGTGACATAAAAGGTTTCATAGTGCAAGATACATCATTCAATAAGCTTACTACTGTCCCTCTCATCGTTTGTGACCACTTCTCTCCTGTGTACACTCTGAACCCCAACAAGAGCCTGAGAGAAAGCTAAGAAATCGGAAATACTCCTCGAAATGTTTTTCCCCAAGTCACAAACAGAGAAAATATTATACCGTTTGGCTGCTTTAATATGGCCAGTACTGATATCTGGATATAATCGAAGAATCATATAAAAATAAAATTATACACGGGAATTGTTTTGCTCGTGAATTCCTCCATAACCTAAAAGTAAAATCACATAATCTAAATATTAAAGTTCAAAGTTCATTTTTCTTAATTAATAGATAATTGTTTATAACGAGCTCATCGTGTTTATATTTACTAAATTATAATAATACTATAAATACCTATAAGTACTCTCCTGAATACCGACTCACCTTGTTATACATTCACTACAGATATATATTTTCTTCTATACGTTTTATAAAACTGAATAAGTACTTATTTTTTCATCTAGTTATTATATTGAATGAAGCAATCTACATCCTTGGAAATAAGTAAATTTATACGCCTTTTAGCAAACTTCTCTCTTACCTTTTCTAAATTTATCTTTGTTGTTAGGTGTATATTATCTCAGTATTGGTATATACCCAAGGTTGATTGAGTATATATATTATATATTAATAATAGGTATATAATAACCATATATATAATATAATTAATTAATTCTCGAGACTAAGTGGTATTCTATATGAGATCATTTTTTTCTGCTCCGGTTATAGTTAACTAATCTAATTTATGTGATTAGGGTCGTATAATATAAATTTTCAAGTAGCTCAGAGGTAAGGAAATTATATAGGAAGAAAAGCGTCGAAAGGTTTATCGCCTTTATTAAATAAGGATAAAAATAATTTATAAGTCTCAGTATATGTAATTATTTATTATATTTTATAGCAATCTCTTTTAATGCTCCTCTATCTTGTATCAATATAAAACGAAGTTATTTACTAAAAAATAATTTTTAATTTACTATTTTTATAAAGTTTTTAATTTTAAAATCCAGTTTTATATCACAAAATTCCTTTTTCGTGAAGAAGTTTATTGAAATTGTTCGCGGGAGTTGGTTTAAGTTCCGTCGAGCAAAATTCTTGAACCAATTTCAAGAGCGGTTTTTGATTCCGTTGATAAACTTCGGTGGATAATAAACGTTCTGGGTGGTCTATCAGCTCTTCGGTCTCATCACATTCCATCTCGTTATTCTTCTCGCCCACAGCGGCTCTACCCTGTCTATCCATACCACTCTCTCCCTTCATCCCTCTCTCTTCTTCCTCAGCATTCCTTTATTCCATCCATCCACCTTCTTTCTCTGGTCGTGCCTCCTAACTCCATCCTCTCTTCTCTCCTTTATCCCCTGCTACGCTCCTCTCCTCCCAACTCCTCCCCGTATCTTTCCTCATTCTCTCGCCAGTATATTGTCCCAAACACCATCTTAAACATTCCCTTCTCCGCTTCTTTCACCTAAACCATTCTTTCCGTCCATCATGATCTCTCTCTTATCATCTCGACATATTCCTAATCCTCTCTGCATTTGACTAGACCCACAAACCGTCTCGTGCAATTACCCTCGATATCATCTCAAAAACACTTCCAACTTCTTCCTGGATCTAGCATTCAACCCCATGTTTCACACCCAATATAGTACCGCTGGAACACATATTTTTTCAAACATATCTTATTCTTAAGTTTATGTGATAAATCCCCCCCTTTCCATAATTCCCTCAGACCACTCAATGCTCTCATTCTTTCTCCTACTCTGTGATCTATCTCTTCCTTCATCCCTCCTTCCTTACCCAAATCCATCCCTAAATATCTGAAAACCTTTACTTCTTCTAATACTACACCTCCTACTCTAATCTCTAACCCCATCCCTTCATCTGTTTCCTCCTCCTCAAACACTAATACTTTTCTCTTACCTGGATTTATCTTTAAGACCCTTTTTCCACACCACTCTCTCAAACTCCATTACACCAAATACTTACAGGACCCTATCTGAATTCTTCGCAGCAC
>JABUQX010134832.1:20000-23102 GCA_015478945.1 Trachelipus rathkii | reverse complement strand
CTTCTTCTCTCGGTTGGCTTGTGCGCATTCTTAGGATAAACAAGGGGTTGCCAACTGCCTGCTTGCGGAAGATTGCGGAATGCAAGCTTCCGCGTCTGTGATGACATCTTGCTGGAACAAGTGAAAGGCGTCATCAACAGTCGGAAACCGCTTATTGAAGGGAGAAAGTGGAATAGCTGTGGCCTGATAAAAAGGAGCTTACTCTGCTCGGTCATAACGCCAGCTGGAGTTAGATTTTAGCATTAGGCTCGGTACAAGCTCATTTAAAGCTTTCGGGTAATGAACACAGCCTTATAAATAATCAAAGCGGGACCAGGTAAAGCGATCCATAAAGGAATGAGAGCAAAAGGAAATATCAATACAGGAAGAAGTGTGTATCTAAACGTTCATATGTAGGGAGCCCTGTGTTAAGGCATCCCAGGGAAAAGGGGGTTAGAAGATCTACAAGGATCTTGGACTTAGACGAAGTGACAGAGTCGCCCCATAAGGGGTGGCGGAGGTTGAAGTCTCCTAGTATAACAACCGGAGTAGGGAGCCGCTTAAAAAGATCAGCTAAGTCGACCTTAGTAAATTCGCTACTCAGAGCCAAGTAGATCGAGCAGACAGTATGGTCGGTGGACATATTAATTCGTGATGCCACTGCATGAAGTTTAGTTTGAAGAGGGACTGGAGCATAGGGGATAGATTTATGAATGAGTATTCCTGCACCTCCCCAATCATTGTCACCTCTTTCTATAGAGGTTAGCGGCGATTTATATTCCGATGGTTGAAAGAGGTCGCGATGACATAGCCTAAGTTTCCGCAAGCATATGCACTTTGGTGTACATATGTTTATTAGTTGAACAGGTTCTTCAAAACTAGAGTGGTAGAGTGGTAGAGGAAAGTGGCCATGCTATGTTGTTATAAATATTATGAGGATGGTCTTTTTTGAGACAATTGTCTCTATGTGACCAGGGGTAATGTTAAGGGTGGATTCAAATGCGGAGGAATGGCTGAAACGTAGATCCCGAAGAGGATGAGCAATAGATCCTGGTGGTAAGGAATATTTGGCCAACAGAGATTTGGGTTGTACGAACGGTTTTGGTGGGGAGTTTTTTGTGGTATTTGGTGGAGGGAGTTCGTCATGAATGTGAGGTTGAATTCAACCGAGTCCATGCCATTCTGTGGACTTGGTTGGTCGTTTGAAGAGCAACCAAAGTCCTCATGTTTAAAAATGGTAAAACGATATAAGTATCTGTCAAGCAAGCAGATTCAGAAATATGTGGAGAAAATGGGGATGTTTCCATGGAAATGAGGGAGGAAGGTGTCACCAGAAAAGTGTCGAATTTTCGGAAAGTTGTTACAGTTGCGATATTCTGTTCCGGCATAGGATTCGTTGGGTCGACAAAGTCTGATACTGGAGATTTTGCCAGTAATTCATCATGAGTGATTTTGGAAGATTGGACAATTTGGGATTTGAGAATGTAACCTCTGGGTCCCCCTTCATGCTCCAACAGATCCAGAACGCTTAGAGTGTTTACGTTGGACGGTTTTCCATTCACCTCTCCCGGATGAGAGTGGGTCATCACATCAAGCTCTATTTGGGAGCTATTATCCATTTCATCCGGTAAAGTATAGAATCCTTTGAGAAGTGCTGAGACAGGAAAGTCGTAAGAAGATTTATATTAAGATTCAGAACAGCTAGAATTATCCCGCAGACTATTAGAGGGTTGATTGGTGGGTTGTCCGATAGCTGTGATTGTTTGGGTACAATCTATTGAAGCCATTGCTTTTTGTCTCTGGAATAGACTTATGGCAAGGTCTCTTCTGAGTTGCATTTTTAACGTCTAGGGTTAATATGTTTTATAGAAATTCGGATGCTTTGTATTTTAGTGAATCATCTTTAGCTTGGTGATTATTTTCTGTGTTTAGGAACATCTTTTATAGGAATTTGAGTAATAGTGGGAGGCGTATTAGGAGACAAAAAGACAGTCCTCTTGCGTGAGTTTGGAAAATCTATTGGGTAGGTATGAGACAGTGTGTCTTGGCAGGAAATGTTTACCAAGTTTTGTGTTGGATGAACCAATTTAGTTTCATTGTTGGTTTATTGAAATCTTGTACTCGGGATAGGGTTGTTGATGGTATGTTGGACGGGAGATTGGATCAAGAGCTGCTTTTGTACTATTTGAGAAGTCGGTAGTGCGGGCAATACAAGCAGAATGGTTACAGTAACTGCCTGAGTTTCGCTGGGATTTGGGAGAGGAGCTCTATTGGGATGGGGTTGTGTCGGTGGATTAACACGCGGAAGCATGGGTGCAGCTGCAATTGAAGCATAAGATTGCCTTTTTCTTGTAGGATATTTTTCATTGAGCTGGCGTATGACATCTCTCCTGCTCAATTTACTTATGGTACATAACTCCAAAACCTCCTGTTCAAACAGGTAAGACGTGCATTCTCCACAGTTTTTACAGTGGGTTCCTTGCAAGCCTCTAACGGTTCCATCATTCATACTTATGGTTTCAAACAACTCTATCTTACTCTCTCTTTTCTCCGTGACTTCTTTTGGAATTTTATCGTCGCCGACGTTACTCTTCCCATTATTGGGGACGATTTACTTTCGCACTTCAATATCTTTGCTGACTTACACCATAACCGCTTAATTGATTACGAGACTTTTCCTCTTCTTGTATTCGTGCCACTTCTTCCATTAATGGTATCCATCTTCCTTCTGGTAACAACCCTTTCGAATCCCTTCTGGCTTCCGAATTTCCCGATCTTGTCTCTCCCATCGGACCATCTCGGAGGTTAAACACAACGTTGTTCACCACATCGAGAAGAATGGGAGACCTCCTTTCTTCCACGCCCGTCGTCTTGCACCTGACAAACTTCAAGCTGCTAAGTAAGAGTTCAACACTCTGCTTCAACAAGGCATCATACGTCCTTCCAAGTCCGACTACGCCTCCCCTCTTCACCTTGTGTTCAAACCTAACGGTGACTATCGCCCCACTGGCGATTACAGGTGTCCTAACGCCATCACACGTCCAGATAGGTACCATGTTCCTCACATACAGGATTTCACCGCCAATCTGTCTGGATGTAACATTTTTTCTAAAATAGATCTAG
>JABUQX010134832.1:0-15000 GCA_015478945.1 Trachelipus rathkii | reverse complement strand
GTAACAAAATAAAATAATTGAAACACATTTTTCGACTGCGCACTATGACGTATTACATTATGTTGCTCCCACATATACCCCTCTGCAGTGCCAAAGGCACGATAACCTTAACTGAGGTAGCAAGCTGGCCAGTCGCATATGTCACCTCTGCTCGACAACCCAGGAGCGGGAGAGTCTGGACAGGGATTCCCAGTTTAAAACGCCTATCGAAGAGCTGAAACGTATGCTTGTATCGGTGAGGAGCTCAACGAGGTGGAGCTGGAGGTGAAGAATCCTGAACTGGCTGGAGAGGCAGCACATTTGCCCGGTGAGGGTGGGAGTCTCGAGCCGACGTATTGGTGCCGCACAGAGGAGGAGGAGGTGAGTGAGGAGGTGGAGGAGGATAAGGAAGAGGATCAGAAAAGGGAGAGAGGAGGAGATGAGAGAGAGGAGGAGGAGGGAGAAGAAGGAGGAGGAGGAGGAGGAGGAGGAAAGAGGAGAGATAATGGAGAATTTAATGAGCTGAAGGTAAATGAAACAAGTCAAGCAGTTGTCTCGTTGAACTTCTGCAAGAATTCTGGTGAAAGCAGGCTTGCTATGGTCGATTGAAACCATTCTGTGGATTGAGTCGGTCTCCACGACGAAGCTGGTTCCTAAGTTGGTAAGATAACAAATTAAGCACAAAATCTGCAGAGGTTCTTTGAAAGGAAGTATTTCTGACAAAGAGGAAAACCATACACTAATTCAGCAGCCAAACAGTGCAGATCCTCTAACAGCGGAGCGAATACCAATCACACAGTGGAGAGCGTCAGTCCACTTTGATGACTGGACTGAGCCATAAGAGGAGCCTCAACTCTGATTTGTGAGACGTTCTACAAGGCTGTTCCCTGTGGGTGAAAGAAGTCTACTGAACTTCTGAACCAAGATCTATCAAATCCATGTTAGCTGATCTGAAAAGCACCACTATGGGTCTGCCGTGACAGAAAGCGGCAGCAAAGCGCGAAATCCAATGAGCTAAGAAAGCTTTAGCTATGGATTCCGCATTGCCGACAGAGGAGAGGGATAGCCTCGGTCCAACTTGCGAACCGATCTATACACGTAAGAATGTATTTCTCACCGCGGGAGGGAGGCAAGTGGTCCAACGATGTCGATGTGGGCACGTTCAAAGCGAGCACCAGGGTGCAAGAAAGTACTCTAGAAGGGACTTGTGACGGTAGACCTTAGAACGTTGGCAGAGAAGGCAAGTGTGACACCAATTTTTGCTATGTCGGTATTCATATCAGGCCACACAAAACGGGCAACAACCAGTTTGGGCGTGAAGCCTCAATGCCAGGTGTGGGAAAGCGAGTGGAGATTGGGGAAGACAGCCTTACGGAACGATGCAGTACGAAAGGACGAGAAGAACCCTGAGACACGTCGCACAGAAGTTCCCCTTCTCTATCCAGAATTGGGTTTCACCCGTAGCTTCTGAGAGAAGAGTCTGTGGAAGTGCAGGATCGTCGGTAGTCTGGCACGTCGGCCATAAGGTCGAGGCCGATGTTGGTAAGGCTGAAATCGCGTCGATTTCAATGCGAGAGAGAGCGTTTATAGTGAAGTTAAATGACACCTGAAATATATCTGACATCAGTGGTAAACTGCGAGATACACTCAAGGTGACGAGCTTCTTTGAGGAGAGTCGTTCGTTTCTGGGAGTTAACTATGAAGGAAAGTATGGTTATGGTTCTGTGAGTATATGGAAATATGACCCTCCAGAAAATAAAGGAAATACGGACGGCGATATCGCTTTTAACTCCTCCCGAAAGCACTGTAACGTGTCTCAGGAGGTTGCAATCTTCCGCGAGAGAAAAAGGCGAGAGGAGACCACACTCCGTTCAGGTGCTGATGTAGAACAACTCCGACAGCAAAATCGGAAGCATCCACCTGAACTCTGGTCGGAGCTGAGTCCTGAGGGTGGACCAAGAGAGTGGCAGAAGCGAGTGCTTCTTTGGAAGCCTCAAAAACAGCAGTAGCTTCGTCAGACCAGTCCACTTTCGTAGAACTGCCTCGGTGCTTGGGGCGGATGAGAGCGGTGAGGGGACGAAGAACATCAGCGCCCGATTTGAGAAAACGATGGTAGAAGATAAGCATGCCGAGGTACTGACGAAGCTGCTTTTTGATTGCCAGTCCTTGGGAAGGTGCGAATAGCCTCCACACGCTCTGCAAGAGGACAAATACCATCAGCGGAGACAGTATGTCCTAGAAAGGTAAGAGAGGAGGCATCGAAAACACACTTTGCCGGACTGAGACGAATGCCACATTCATCCAACCTGGCAAAGACGGCACGTAGGTGTTGCTCATGCTCGGCAGAAGAGGAAGCTATGAGGAGGTCATCAAGGTAAGAAAAGGCGAAGGGGAGACCTCTAAGGACGTTATCAATGGGCCTCTGGAAAGTTTGCGCTGCATTTCTGAGACCGAAAGGAGTAATGATGGCCGTACATGATGCCACAGTCTATGATTTATAGTAACAAAAATAAAATAAATTGAACACAGAATTTTCGACAGCGCACTATGACGTATTACAGTATTATGTTGCTCACCACAATATATATAAACCGGCTTAACAAGCAACACATTTTTGTAGTGGTTTCTACTTTCTACAAAGATGGCCATGTGGCGAGTGGTAAAGTTCTGAAATTACAAAATATAGACTACATACTTTACAACAGTTTCATTTACCATACACTCTTTAAAAGTAAGAAACTTGCAAACTTCTGATAAGACAGGAAAAATGCGAAAATAAAATTTTAAACGTTAACAGTACAATTAATGTACTACGCACTTGTAAAAAGAAAGAAATGCGATTTTCACTTATTTTCGCTAAAATTGCAACATTAAACATGGATAAAGCTTGAATAAGAAAAGCAAAGGAAATGTTCTGTAAAGATCAGAAAATAAACTTCATTTCTTTGGAAAAATGAAATATTCATAACCGATAAATGTTTTAAGTTTATGGAGCCACCTGGAAGGAGAAAACTAATGTATATTACGAAAAGTTTGATTAATTGATCTAAGATAGGGGACTACAAGTCTGAAATCACTCTTTACCAAAAAGTAAGAGATGAAACGAAGCAATTAATAATACAGAGTTCAAATCTATGCATTTTTTTTTATAAGAACTAGCAATAAAAAGAGGAACATTCGGGTATACTGTAGCGGTTCACCTTCGTTACAAAAATCAGACTGTAGCCTTGTCTACCACTTCGTGCGAAACTTCAATTTTACGGCAGAGACGCTCCCGAGCGTACATTGAAATAAACTCGTGGTTTTCGATCATCTTTAGGTATTTCTGCTCGTGAGGTTTGGGGTCTGAGTCTTTGTCTTGAATCACTCTTATAATCAACTGGATTATGTACTGGAGTTGAGTAGTTGTGGGAGAATAAAAATATATCTTGTTCAAGAAGTTTTGGTATCCTTCCTCTGGAGACTTCCACATAAGTGATCCCGAGAGTGCTAGAGGCCTACCGGTTTTGTGGGCATTCCACCAACCCTCCTCTCCCATAACCCCAAATCAAGATCGGCTGTCACTCACAGCCTCGACTACCATCCAGGGTTAATTGGTGATTTTTTTGATTTTTTTTTAGAAAAAAAAATCAATGATTATTTTTAGTTTTTCAAATTCGTGACGTAACGCGAAATTAAATTGTAAACAAACTTTTTTAAAGTTCGATATAGTATTATTTTTAAAGTGATTTATTCAATCTATGTAAATCAAAATCCTAAAATAGGACCTATAGTATATGACACAATGAAGCAGCAACACTAAAGAGTGTTACGGACTTACGGGTTACAATGCCAATAGTTTGTTGAAAATTGAAAAAAAAAATATATATTAAAAACTTCATAATATATATAAAAATTATCGATATTGAGAATCGGATAGTTTTAATGGTGAATAAGGGGTCGATTAATACTTAATAGTAACACCCGATATTATTTGTAATATTGACAAATGTTACATCAGAAATAAAAGAAACATGTTTGAAACATGATCCTTTGTTGACAATAGTGTAGAAATTTGGAACAGAGTAGCCTTGCTATAATATTATTTTAATTTTTTATTTCTATTGAAGTTAAATCACTTACATACACACACAAAAAAATTAAAAATAAAAAAAATCATGATTTTTAATGAAAATCAACAAAAATATGATTGTTATTGAATATCGCTTTTATGAAAATAAACAAATTAAAATTAAAAGAAATTGAAATTAAATTTAAAAAATATAAAAAGCTACCAAAGGGTTTCGTTGATCCGATCCTCAAATAATACAAATTAAATTCTTCTTCTTCATTATTATTATTATTATTATTATTATTATTATTATTATTATTATTATTATTATTATTATTATTATTATTATTATTAACTTTGGTTATTATATTATTTACATATATATATAGTGAAGTGTGGATCATATATATATATAGCACAGCAGGATATATATATATATATATATATATATATATATATATATATATATATATATATATATATATATATATATATATATATATATATATATATATATATATATATATATATATATATATATATATATATATATATGTTTTTTTTATACCACTGTAAACATCGCTATCACTGCCATTTTGCTTATTTTCCTTTCTTTCATCCCCATCCAACAGCATGCCGGACTTTGTTCTAGCCACACCCCGCCTTCCCTTCTTCCACGCTGAGGATTTTGACCTCTGGTTCCTACAGGCGAATGTTAACTTTCCTGAGGGAGTGACCGAAAGGATAAACAGCCACCTCATGGCGGCTCTACCCAACGCCAGCATTAAGAGAGTCCGCGACGCGTTTACCACGATTCCTTCATCCACTAGCCCATTCACTGATCTCAAAAAGCTGTTGATAGTTCGCTTGTCGTCTTTTCAGAAGGCCAAGTTGGAGCAGCTCCTGGGAGAAGAATCATTGGGAGACAAGTCATCTTCGGAGTTGCTGGTGTCCATGTTGGCCCTGTTGAGTGGCGCATCTTCTGCAAGGGAGGAGACGATTGTTCGCCATCTCTTCTTACAGAAGATGCCCCAGTAAAACCAGGATATCTTGGTCTCCTTGGACCCCGTACTATCTCAAGATAGTAGCGTAAAAGACCGACCGAATACTGGGACTCCGCACACCTTAAGTATCTGCCGCCTCTGCCCCTATCTTTTTCCCTGCTAGAAGTTTTGCCCCTTATCCCTCCCGTGCAACCTGCTTCTACAATAGCTAGGTTGTCTGCCTTGGAACAAGGCATGGCTGACTTGACGGCAGAAGTGTCCATGCTGGCCCTGTTGAGTAGCGCACCTTCTGCAAGGGAGGAGACGATTGTTCGTCATCTCTTCTTGCAAAAGATTCCCCAGTACACCCAGGATATCTTGGTCTCCTTGGACCCCGCACTGTATCTCAAGATAGTAGCGTAAAAGTCAGACCGAATACCGAGACTCGTACACCTTACGTATCTGCCCCTACCTCTTCCCCTGCTACACCTTTGGCCCCTATCCCTCCCGTATAACCTGCTCTACAGGAGCTAGGTTGTCTGCCTTGGAACAAGCCATTGCTGATTTGACGGCAGAAGTCAGAAGTCTGGCTTCATGCATAAGGTCTAACTGGAGGCAGTCCCGTTCATCCTCCGGGAGGAAGGTCTCCTTCCTCCGATAGGAAAGCATTTTCTAATGGGTAGTGCTACTACCACCACACTTTGGGTGAGCATGCCAAAAAGTGTGCTCCCCCATGAAAACAGGAGGGAAATGCTTCGGCCAGTCCTCAGTAGGAGCGACTGTGAACTCTTGCCCATCATCCCCACAGCCTCCTTAGCTTCTTAAGGTTTACGATTTCGCCATCAAGCATTTTCCTGGTCGATACTGGCGCAGAGGTCTCTCTCCTCCCCAGGGACCCGCACACCGACCTCACCGCAGGCTTCATGCGGCTAATGTCCCTAACAAAGCCATTTATGGGGTGCTCATTAGACCTCTCTTTCAGGAGAGTTCCGGTGGGTATTCATAGTCGATGTGACTTAACCCATCCTTAGGGAAGACTTTCTCTCTCACTTTCACCTTCTGGTCGATCTAGGTAATAAGCGCTGGTAGATGGTACTACCACATTTACTGCTTCAGGCTGACTCACTCCTGCTCTCGAAAACATCGCGGTTGCACCTCCAACCCCTCATTCTCTTCCGTTCACCCTCCTGTAAAAGGAATTTCCGTCACTTATCCACCTCTCCTACAAAGCATTCTTTTCTCCACCACATAGTGACCACGGGCATGCCCTTCCGCCCCAGAGAAGCTCAAGGCAGTGAGAGCTGAATTTGAGCATATGTTAAACTTAAGAGATTGTGCGTTCCTCAAGGAGCAGCTGCTCCTCTCTGTTACATATGGTCCCTAAAGGCACCACTGGCGACTGGAGGTCATGCGGTGATTTTTGGGTATTGAATGCTTCCACAGCACTGGACCGGTTCCGCACATCCAACCCTTAACCTCCCACTTAGATGGGTCTACCGTCTTTTCAAAGGTGAATCTGGTGAGAGCATATCACCAGATCCTAGTAGCGCTCGAGGACATTCCTAAGACGGAAGTTATCACGCCCTTTGGCCTTTTCGAGTATCTAAAGATCCCATTCGGACTTAGGAATGCGGCACAGACGTTCCAGAGGTTCATCGACACGGTTCTTTGTGGCCTTCCCTTCTGATGGGTCTTCCTCTACGACTGAAGAACACCAAAAACACCTTCGCGCTGTTTTCTCCAGATTGAGTGAATTTGGTAATCGCGTCAACCCGAAGTGCGTTCTCGGCGTCTCTACCCTCACTTTCCTTGGCCACACGGTCTCTGCCGATGGCTTGTGTCCTTTGAAAAACCGTGTAGCTGATATCCGGGCATTCCCCTTGCCGAACACCCAAAAGCAGCTTTGGCAGTTTTTTGAGGATGGTGAAATTTTACCACATTCTTTCTGAAGCCGGCAGCCGCACTTTTTCGCCGGAAGAAGTGAGGAACCTCTACCAAGAGTTGTGTGGACTGAGGAGAGCCACGCAGCCTTCGACTTTGTCAAAGTCTTCGTCTAGAATCACTCTTAGAATCAACTGGATTGTGTATTGGAGTGTAGTAGTTTTGCGAGAATAAAAATACATCTTGTTCAAGAAGTTTTGGTGTCTTTCCTCTGAAGACTTCCACAAAACTTACAGCGAGGGAACGATATGAAGGTGTGATGGTGGGAGGGAATTCGAGGCGGGATGAATGAACTAATCCTTTCAGCTGGAGGAAAAATAGATTTAATGAACAGAAAATATATTCTAGGATAAGGTGCAGGATTCGGGAACATGATCTGATATCCAGATTTATAGTACATCAGAAAATTATTAACTTCGGAAAACCTCATCGTGTGGCAAAGTATAACGAAAGAATAGTTAAGAAACATTTATTAAATAACAACTTCACAACTCCTGTTGGAGTTATCCTCAGGCCTACAAAATTGGAAATAAATGAAAATTTTTTTTTTTCAATTTCTGCTGGAATCATCCTCAGGCTTATTTTGAAAAATAAAATAAATAAAAATAAATAAATATTCTTATTAATTTTTATTGTATACCTGAGGATAACTCCAACTGGTGTCGAAATATTGTCATTTAATGTTACCAACTATTTACGATATATAAACATGTATATCATAATGACTATGCTTTAATAGTATTAAGCTGAGTGAGTGAGTGAGTGAGTGAGTGAGTGAGTGAGTGAGTGAGTGAGTGAGTGAGTGAGTGAGTGAGTGAGTGAGTGAGTGAGTGAGTGAGTGAGTGAGTGAGTGAGTGAGTGAGTGAGTGAGGAGTGTGAGAGAGGAGTGAGTGAGTGAGTGAGTGAGTGTGCAAAGTGAGGAGGAGTGAGTGAGTGAGTGGAGTGGAGTGAGTGTGGGAGTGAGTGAGTGAGTGAGTGAGTGAGTGAGTGAGTGAGTGAGCGTAGGTGTGTGTGTTTTCAGTAGGAGTGAGTGAGTGAAAGAGTGAGGAGTGAGTGAGTGAGTGAGTGAGTGAGGAGTGAGTGAGTGAGTGAGTGAGGAGAGAGTGAGTGGGAGGGAGTGAGTGAGTGAGTGAGTGGAAGTGAGTGAGTGAGAGAGAGAGAGGAGGAGAGAGAGAGAGAGAGAGAGAGAGAGAGAGAGAGAGAGAGAGTAGAGAGAGAGAGAGAGAGAGAGAGAGAGAGAGAGAGAGAGAGAGAGAGAGAGAGAGAGAGAGAGAGATTAGAAAGAGAGAGAGAGAGAGAGAGAGAGAGAGAGAGAGAGAGAGAGAGAGAGAGAGAGAGAGAGAGAGAGAGAGAGAGAGAGTCTCATACGAAATGAAGGGTAGAGATGGTATAAGAGAAATAAGACCTTGATTTGCCAAATTGCAAAAGATCGTGAGAGAAGTGTTTGGACTCAGCAAAAAGTAGCGTGATATTCGAAATGTCAAGGAAAACAAGACAAAGTTAATAAAGTATTTTTGATAATACCGAAAACGACGAAATAAATATTGTTGCATTTTAATTTGGAAATTTTTTTCTGTAACCGAAATTTAGCATAATACAGTGTGACTAAAATTTGGTACATAAAAAAAAAATTATCTGTAATGTAAAGGTTAGTAATTTTCAGTTTATGAATCAAGTATTCCAATAAAATATCAAAAAGTGACAATAATCAATATACCTAAAAGAGCGTAAGTCCGTATCATAATATTTATAAACTTTATAACTATTAGGAAAAACAAAATACAACTTTAAAAAAATATTTAATAAAAATTAAAATATTTGGCATATTAAATCTGTATTACAAAATATATAAAATAAAAATATTTCACAAATATTTATAAATATGATGTTCGAATATCTGACACAATAATATATAAATGGCGTTTTGAATCATACACCAAAAATCCACAATCAAATACCAGGACTAGGAATGAATACAATAAAATTATAACATTCAATTTACTGAGATTCAAAGCTTTAAAGAATTGAGTTATTTGGAATTTTTTTTAAAAAAAGCAAAAAAATAATTATTTACTCAAGTAAGATTTGGCAAAAGTAAACTTTCAGTGCTCAAAGTTCGTTCAGACAGACAGACAGACAGACAGACAGACAGACAGACAGACAGACAGACAGACAGACAGACAGACAGGAAGAAGCAATCAAAAGGACAGACAGACAGACAGACAGACAGACAGACAGACAGACAGACAGACAGACAGACAGAGAGAGAGAGAGAGAGTGAGACAGAGAGAGAGAGAGAGAGAGAGAGAGAGAGAGAGAGAGAGAGAGAGAGAGAGAGAGAGAGAGATAGAGAGAGAGAGAGAGCGAGAGAGAGAGAGAGAGAGAGAGAGAGAGAGAGAGAGAGAGAGAGAGAGAGAGAGAGAGAGAGAGAGAGAGAGAGAGAGAGAGAGAGAGAGAGAGAGAGAGAGAGAGAGAGAGAGAGAGAGAGAGAGAGAGAGAGAGAGAGAGAGAGAGAGAGAGAGAGAGAGAGAGAGAGAGAGAGAGAGAGAGAGAGAGAGAGAGAGAGAGAGAGAGAGAGAGAGAGAGAAAATTTTCTTGTGATAACATAAATCTAAATAAAAAATAGTTGCCTAGGCCTAATCAATAAAATTGCTTGGCGTTACTCGAACACTTTTATTCTATTTTGAATAAGCGAGAAAAGTTTTAATAACACTCTCTAAAATTTAGATCAAAGTTGTGAACGTGTTCGTATGAATAAGGATTTATATTGTTTACGTAAATAACTAAAATCAATAAATATAAATACGAAAAGAGAATAAACAACTAACTGAAGTATAAAACTTAAATATACGTTAAAGTTCAAATTTTAATTTTAAAATATCGAACTTTGTGACTATTTTAAGTAGTATAATCATTTTTCTTAAAAATCTTCAGTATTTTTGAGTGAACGGCTGAATTCTGATTGATTAAATATTAAGAGAAATCTTTAATTAAGTAGCTAAGCAAATGCAACAACATTACTGCAACTTTTCCATGAATATTATCAATATTTGGCATTTTAAATCTGTATTACAAAATATAAAGTGAGTGGGAAGCTCTCATTATTAGACTAACAACAGTTTGAGACGTCTTCAATTCTCAAGAGAAACTGACCCCTAATTCCAGAACAAAGAGCGCAGAATAAGGAATATCTTAGTGAAAGACAACTAGCTTTATACCTGTGAAAAAATGTAAACTATCTAAGCTAACAACAATGTTTTACAAGACTTGAATGATTCTTTTTGTTCTCTTGGAATTTTAAAGATTAATAAAGATAGATTTCCTCTGAATGATTAAATATTTTTAAAAAGAGACAGCTATATTTATAATACCCCAATGATGCAACCCCCACAGTTGCCACTATAGGAATACACCCCAGAAAAAAAAAAGAAAAAAAGCAGCGTATGTGCAAAAAAAATTACAAAATAAATTGAAGGATGAAAAACTATTTTTACCATTAACCCTTAAATCCAATATTCCTAAAAAATAAAATATTACTTTATAAGAAACATTTCAACAAAATTACTGTCAAAAGAAAAAAAAACAATACCGAAGGTTGAAAATAAACAAGGGATCCCGTTTGCTGGAGTTTGCTAGTCATTTAAAAAAAAAATATATATATATATAGGCTCTATCAGTCGAGAATATTTAGGCTATAAATATTCAGACTTATTTAGGATTAATAATTCGACAATTAACTTTAAAAAGTCAACATTTTTGCAGTTATTGATTATATATACTATAGTTCTGAAAGTTACTAAATTTATCACATTTCAATTTCGTTAAAAGAAACCAAATTTAAGTAATATTACATTGCAATTAAAAGAAACACCTCAAATTTGTATATTTAGTAAAACCCTTTATTTTGAAATCAAAAAGTTCCCAGTTCTTCTCCCTCTCACATATGCGACTACAACAAGTATATCTTAATTGTCCACCAAGTCACATCACTACTTAGCTCTCAAAATACCCACCACTATTGTCCACTATTGCTACTTATTATATCTATAGCAGCCATCATTCTATTTCCTCGATTTTCATCTAAGATATCCAATCTAAAACTCCTATTAGTAATAAATCCTATAACTTTCCGAAATGAATTCAGAGATTAAAACAACCCTGTACACCAAAAATGACTAATTGACATCGCTGACACTCTATCACCCTAAGCCTTATAATAATATATGTATATTATGTTATCTACTATTTACTTTTAATACCATACCTCTCCTTTTAAACACCCTGAAAAAATCCCACTACCAATCCTCTTCAAATCATCACTGGTTATAAACTAAATTCATTACCGGAGATTATTAATATATATTATTATAAATAGGAATGGAGTACATCACCTTACCACTTATTCTCTATTCCTATTACTAACTATTCTTCTCTACTCCCTGGCCCCCCATACTACTAACTAAATATCTATATAAATTGCAATCCCTAAGATGTCCATAATTCGGATAATTGTGCGATAAAGTACAGAGACCTACCTGGCGTACTAATAGCCAAGGAGAACATAACATATACTGCTAAATAACACAACATGGCGCAACCCTTCCATCTTAAATTTTCAGATAAGTCTAATCAACCAATACTTCTCTAATCACATTCTCTTAAATCATCCGGCCAAGAGTTTTTCTACACAACGCGCTTACTCCCAGAACTATAAATACAGTACATAAACACACTTATTCCCGAAATATTCCATGGTCTTCGGTATGGTGACACAGATCTTCGAGTTACGACCCGAAAACTCACATAGTTTATTACACTATACTATCTCTCTGCCGATTTGTAGATTCTGCGTGTTTCCAGTTACTGTTATATTAACTCCTGTCTAAATGAGCGACTCCATATATGCTAATAAATATCCAAAAAACTAAACTAATAATGACTAAAGAATTAAGAAAGAATCCAATCCCGGATTCGATTTCATCCTTCTCTATCTCCATGTGTGGTTCATAATATCCCTAATTAACTATAAATGTGATTCTACAACAACCATCCAATACAATATTATTAATTCGACAAGTTTAAACACACTAACCTTCGGCAAGTTGATGAACACACTAACCTTCGATAAATTGGTAAACGCACTAACTTTCGACAAACTGATGAACAGGCAAACCTTCGACAATTAAATGAACACACTAACTAAACTAAATTCCTCTATAATTTACCTAGTTACCCTTAATCTCCCTTTTATAAACCCATAATATAATAAGGTTACTGCTTCATAATCCTCACTATCCTCCTTCCGGAACTATCATACCCGCTCCATAAAAATTATTCTTTGTATATACCAACAATCATTCTCAAATCCATATAATCAATCAATCTTATTATCATCATTACGCCGCCTAATTTCTCAATTATCATTAAATTCACCAGTAATTCATCTATATACTATACCTGCAGAGTTTACCATTCTTCTAATCATATTTTACGTTAATTTCGTTTCATCTGAACAAACCTTTCTAAATATATACTACAATAAATGTTAACATATTTTTTACTATTAAACCACTATATTCTCTATCTAATATTAACATCCTATCCAAATCCGTGCACACACATCACTTTATCTACTCTACTTATCTAAATTACGTGAACCAGCCCTCGTTTAATAAATATGCCAGATTTCTGAAGTGTTGCGCCTACAGCAATACTTTGCTCCCTATGCTAACCCAATCCTAAATTTCAAATTCAAATTATACGAAAGCATCCTCCATAACTATTAAGTCTCCTCTTAAATTCTAATATATTATAAAACTGCGTGTTTTTTTATCTCTCTCTGTTTTTTTCTATACATAATGCGTTACTATAACGATGCTTGATTTTTTCCCTTCATAATTCCTTGATAGTCTTTCTTGGATTTTCGCTCTCACTTTTGGAAATATAACAGTGCAGTAACTCTCACTATAAGCATGAAAAACCCATTACCAAATCTTCCAACCAAATTAGTTCAATTATACCTTTTATCCTATAATTTAATGCCATACCTTATTGTATTGTAACTCTCCAATCATAAATACAATACCCTGAAATCTTCTTTTAAGATATTAATAAATATAATATATAAATTAATAATATGATTAAATGTTTAAAAAAAGAAAAAGAAATATTTGATAAATAAAAAATGGCAAAAATTATGTAAAGAAAATATTATACACTAAAATTTTATAACCTGCGTATTTAGGACGGCTCCTTGAGATAGATCTTAATACACTAAATAAGAACAGAGTTCTAGGTCAATATTGAGTATAATTATCCAGAGTTCACTAAAGAATCAGATTTTTGCATTTAAGAAAATTGAAAACATCTATATGTAAAATATATTAATTGCACAGTGACACTAACACCA
This sequence comes from Trachelipus rathkii, assembly GCA_015478945.1. NCBI lineage: Eukaryota > Metazoa > Arthropoda > Malacostraca > Isopoda > Trachelipodidae > Trachelipus > Trachelipus rathkii. The sequence continues at coordinate 1,637 of JABUQX010134832.1, read as the reverse complement.
ATAAATCAAGGATAATAATAATTGGGAACACCATAATTTTAAAAGAAAAAAATAGCTAAGAGAAAATAGCAATCCATTAGACACAAGATAAGCGTGAACTTATATTCGGCATTTGATAAATATTCTAAGAGTACAAGACTCAAGAGAAAAACCTTTTAGTAATATTTGCACAGAGTTGCTCCAACGAGTAAGCGAAATGGTCGCGAATGCTCTGCATAATTAAATATGGTCCCGAATGTCCTAGTTACACGATATACTATAATTCCCTATGTATACAAAATATAACACTTATTTCATTGAATGTGTTAAGAATACAAACATTCACTATGGATGTACCAGAATCCATGACCATAACAGGATTGTCCGAGACCTCCGTCCGCCGTCGGCTAAACCTGTTAATACTTGTAGAACGTATCAAATTTTTGACTACCATCATCATATATTTATTTTATTTTATTTTATAAATATTTTCAAACTTTTTAAATTATTTCCGTATATTTATAATTTCAAATTTTTTTTTTCTCTGACTCCATAGGTATACTAAATTTACCCTCATAATAAAGGACATGTTTGAAAATATAATAGTACCCTAACAAATAATTTATACTAATATACATATGATTGCTAGTTTCATAAAATTATAAATAATATAAAAAATAAATATAATTATCTTCTATATCTGTAGAAGGTCTGAATTAAATTTGTTCGACGAAAATATATATAAATAAAAAAACAAGGATTTCCGTAAGTGTGAGCGCAAAAAAATAGAAACCCAACAACAGTTTGCCTCGGTCTCGCCTTCAAAAAAGTGCCTGTGAGATTTAGATTGATAAAGATCGCGCAGAATTTGTTCCTCTCATTTTGCCTATTAAAATAAAATAAAAAATATAAATTAAGTCACAACTCTTCATATACGTTTTTCCGGAGTTTTTAGCACTACTTTCATTGCCTCTTCTGACTTCATTCATATTCTGGTCTATATTGTCGATTGATATCTATACAATTATATGTATGCAAATTTACACAGATCTTGTGGTTGCTATCTAAGTATATTCGTGTTCCACCCAGGAACAAGGACAGAGAAATAAACTTTGATAAATGGGGAAAGTCAAAATTAAAAATTTTCGTCAAAAACAAATTGAAAATATAAGTAATTTTATTTCATCATAATTTAAACAAATATGGATTCTATAAATGTTAAGTAATATATTTCTTTCAAATTTTACAAATTTTTCATAACAAACACGTTAATTAAATACCAATGAAGTCAATAAGTTGGTGTAAGATTCAGCCAACAAAAACTTCAAATTAATTTCAATAAAAAAATTATAAAAAATAATAACAAACAAGTAAAATTAATAATAAATAAACTCTATATAGAATAACATACTCTAAAAAAATAACTTAAAATACTAAAACTTAATACTTACGTAAAAAGCTGAATAAAAAAAAAAATAAATAAAAAAAAAAAAGAAAAAATAAAAAAATAAAAATAAAATAAAAAAAAAAAATAATAAAAGGGTATAAAAGCATCTCGTAGAATTTAAGGTTCCTGGAGCAAAACAATCTGATGACCCCATACAATCGGCCATAGGGCATTAGTTAATTCTGCTCTCCTGCCACCCGTCACCATCTCT
>JABUQX010134831.1:0-17427 GCA_015478945.1 Trachelipus rathkii | reverse complement strand
GTGTGTTTGTGTTTGCATACATGTTTGTACGCATCGCAATTTTTACCTTTCATGTAACAGATGTTGTAACCGAATTCATATCATTGTCAGAACAAAGCAACAGATTGTTATGTATGTACCCGTTCTTATCTTCTCTTCCAAAGCTAATGTATCTTTTCGACCACGCCTTTGAATTGGCTTGTATTTTTTCACGTTTACTTGTGTATGACCAGCCCTCTGAGAGAGGGCATTTTACCCCGACCGTTGTTATTAGTTGTGAGGCCCTGCAGGGAAGAAGTGAGAGTCGCACGCAGTATTGGGATGTTGTGAAAGATTCTATGGTTGGTCAATAATAATAATATAATAATAATAATAATAAATAATGAATATAATAATAATAATATAATAATCAATAATAAATTAAAATAATGAGATTAATATGAATGATTACATAGATAAGTGATTAAGAATAATAATTGAATAATATTAATAAATAAAATAAAAAAATATAGTTTGATTTGGTCAGGTATATGTATAGAGTTAAAGATGAGATGCTACGTTACAACATCTCCTTTGGTAAGTTGAAGCTTCTAATTTTAGTTAAAGTTACATTGTTAATGAATGCTCTATGACAGTTAGGGCAGGTTTGAGAGATAGAGAAACAGATGACGCTCAAATCTTGCAAATATGTAATACATTTTTTAAATGTAGAAGAAAATGACATTTAGAATTTAGATATAGTTTAATGCTGAAAAGGAGATGTGAATATGGATAAGTATGCATCGATTTATCAACTACTGTTAGTTAAGTAAGTACAGGAACTTTATATAATGGATACAGGATTTTTCGTGTGAAGGATATGATTAGGTTTGTTATCTTCTAATACGGTATAATTTATATATATGATATATATATATGTATAGTAGTATATACGAGTAATAATATATATACTATATTATATAATAAAATATATATATATAATTATATAATATAATATATATTATAATAGTATATATATATATTACTGATGGGACGGGGTGGCGTGGGTGGTTTGATTAACTTGTTTACTGATTTACTGCTTTTTTAAGTTATAATAAAAAATGCAATTTTTTTTAAGTTATAAATATAAAATGAAATAAATTTTAGTTTAAAACAAAATGTTTTAAAGAAAGACAATACAAAAATAAATAAAAGTTTTTGTGTTATCCTGTAATACAAAATATGACTTGAATCAATAGGATCAATAGATCAATAGAATCAATAGATTCAATAGATCAATAGATCATGGCCAGGGTAGGAAGGGTGGCTGGAAGTCAGTTTGATTTACTGATTTACTGATTTACTGATTAAGGGTATGTAAAAAAAAGCAAATTTTTTTAGTTATAACATAAAATGAAATCAATTTTAGTTTAAACAAAAATGTTTAAAAGAAACAAAAACAAAAAATAAATAAAAGAGTTTTTGTCTCATGGAAATCCTAACATGACTTGAATCAATAGAATCAATAGGATTCAATAGATCAATTAGAAAATATGACTAGAATCAATAGATCATGGAATGGTAGGAAGGTTGGCTTGCGAAGGGCAGTTTTGATTTATCTGATTTACTGCTTTTACTTGATTAAGGTATGTAAAATCAAATTTTTTTAAGTTATTAAAAAATCATAAAATGAAATAAATATTTAGTTAAAAGAATATGTTATAAACTGAAATAAAGCAGAGAAATAATAATAAATTTATTTTGAAAAAAAAATTATCAAATTATAGTTTGAAATAATTGTTAACAATAACAAATAAATAAAACTAAAATAAAATAATAAAATAACTGAACTTTTAAACAAAAGTATAAATGTTAGAGAGATAATAGAAACGTAAAAAGAAAATACGAACAAATTGAAATTTTAATTTTAACATGTGAAAAATGTAAATGTCTTACAACGACGTTTAGAAAATGTTACACATCTACTTGACATCATAGAAATAGCAGATCATGTGATCAGTAAGTTAGTACGACGATTGCCAGGCTAATGTATTAAAGTAAAAGTTCGTATAATTATTGTTGTTGCGTGTGTGTGTGTGTGTGGGTGTGTGTAGGTGTGTAGGTGTTATTTTTTTGTGTTCTTTTTTTGTTTCTTGGGGGTGGGTATTGGGTATGGTCATGGGCAATGTGTAGACTTTGTTAGGTCATATACATATATAGTGATATAATAATAATAATAATAATAATTAATAATAATAATAATATAATAATAATTAATAATAATAAGTAATAAATAATAATAATAATAAATACTTACTTGATTTAAGTAAAAACATCATGTATAAAGTAAGGACAGAAATGGGTAAAAACAAAGAGTAATAAATCTATTTACCCTTCTCACATGTGTCAAAAGATAATAAGATTAAGTAATAAATCTCGTTACCTTCTCATGTGTTCAAAAGATATTGGGAACAAAGTAATAAATCTATTTACCTTCTTCATGTGTCAAAAGATATTTGGAACAAAGTAATAAATCATTTTACCCTTCTCATGTGTCAAAAGATATTAAGATTAATGAGTCTTTCCTCGAATTTCATTGGCTGACCCGTGATGGCGTAGCAAAAACAGTTCTCTGATTGGTTACCCTTGAGCGTAACAAGATTACGTAAGTATTTAGCGTTGTCGGTTAAGAGCAATCTTATTCTACCAAAGTTCAGTGTGTGGACTGGAGAGCAAAAGTGATCGCACGCGTTATTGGTGGTTGTGAGGATCTATGTGCGATAGCGATAATGTGAATAATAATCAAGAGATGGTAATTAATTATAAAATAATAATAATAATTATAAGTAATTAACTTGAATAAATAATAATAATAATAATAAATAATTAATAATAATAATAATATAATAATAATAATAATAGATAATTAATAATTTTTGTGAGGTTTGTGATATTAGTACAGATTGCAGATTGCTATGTGTGACTTCATGCAGTTAAGTTGAAACTTCGTAATTTACGTTACCCCATGTTAATGAATGCTGTATGTCAGTGAGGCTAGAATAAAATTATTTTTGTTTTAGTTTTTCAATATTACAATGTAAATGGTTAAAATAACTCATGAATAAGTTTGAGATTATGTTTTGAATAACGTGTTGTATATTTTCGTTCTAACTTGAACGTTTGATATACTTAACAACAAACAACAACAAAACGACAACAACAACAACAACAAACAACAACAACAACAACAACTCAACAACAACAACAACAACAAATGTAACAAATGCAACATTTTTCAACAACAACAAACAACAACAACAAAACACCAACAATCTCGCAACAAATGCAAGCAACAAACGCGACATTTCAACAACAGCAACTACAGTAAAGAATTTATGATTTTTATTTTATACATAAAATGACATGAATCGATAGATCAATAGATAATAGATCACTGAAGGGTTGGAAGGCAGTCTGATTAACTGATTTACTGTTTTACTGCTTTAGAGTATGTTAAAAAGTACAAATTGGATTTTTAAGTTATAGAACATAAAAAGAATTTATTTGTTAGTTAAAACATAAATGTTTTGTAACAAGCAATAAACAAAATATAAACAAAAGTTTTTGTGTTATTGTTATACAAAATATGACTTGAATCAATAGAATCAATAGATCAATAGATCAATGATAGCCAGGAGGGTGGTGGGATGGTGGTTGGAGGGTAGGGTGGGGTGTTGTGATTAACTGATTTAACGAATTTACTGGCTTTAGGGTATGTAAAAAACATTAACAATTTTAATAAAAAATATGACTGGAATCAATTGAATCAATAGATCTAATAGATCAATTAGATGATCAATTAGCATCAAGAGGATCATCGGAAGGATAGGAGAGGCTGTTCTTTGGATTTATTGGATTTACTATTACTCGCTTTACTGATTTACGTGGAATTTACTTGATTTACTTCGCTTTACTGATTTACGCTTTTACTGCTTACCTGATTTACTGCTTTAGGGTATGCTAAAAAGGCACAAAATTTTTTACGTTATCAAACATAAAAAGAATAAATTTTATGTAAAAACAAAAATTAAGAAAACGAATAACAAAATAAATAAAGTTTTTGTGTTATGTTATACAAAATTAGACTTGAATCAATAGATCAATAGATCAATAGTCAATAGATCATGAAAGTTAGGAGTGTGGCTGGATGGTAGTTTGATTTACTGATTTACTGATTTTACTGCTTTAGAGTATGCAAACATTAACAATTTTAATAAAAAATATGACTTGGAATCAAATAGATCAATAGATCAATTAGATCAATTAGATCATGGAAAGGTAGGAGTGTGGCTGATGATGGTAGTGGCTTGATTAACTGTGATTTACCTGATGTTTACTGCTTTAGAGTATCGCAAAACATAACAATTTTAATAAAAAATATTGACTTGAATCAATAGATCAATAAGATCAATAGAGTCAAAAGATCAATAGTCATTTGGAAGGCAGGAGGGCAGTTATTAACTGGATTTACTGATTTTACTGCTTTTAGAGTATGCAAAAACATAACAATGTATTAATAAAATATGACTTAAATATATTTGAGCCTTTTGAACGCGTTCAATGTTTTCCATATATCGTTGAAGGGGCAGGAGCAGTTTGAAATAAAGAATTCTTACTGCATTTACTTGCTTTAAACCTTTGTAGAAGCTATCTTTTAGAAGTTAAAAACATGAAACACATAAAATTTACAAAAGAATAAAGAAATAAAATTAAAAAAGTAAGTAAAAAAAATTTAAATTGAGAGCAAAATTAAAAACATAAAGAATGAAACTTATAAAATAAAAATAGCAGACAATATATTTTTAGGTTGAAGTTTATGTAAAAAAAAAACGAGATTTTTGAAAATAGAAATGTCAATCTGAGACTAAACGTAATGTTTACTAACTCAGCACCGCACCGGCTCCAGCCACCCGGTGCCTTGTACCAATTCTGTTCTTCTCTCTTGTCTCCTTTCTCCATCCCTGATCCTCCATCCTCCATCTTCTCTTATGCACTCCGCTGCATTTAAACTTCTTTATTTCAGTTAGGGCCCCCCTCCGGGGGTTCCAAACACCATTCTTATACTCCTTTCTCCATCCTTCCTCCTTCCTCCTTCCTCCTTCCTTCTTCTTTTAAACTCTGTGCATTTAAAACTTTCTTTTATTTCATTGGGGACCCTTCCTCCGGGGGGGCGGGGTTTCCCAAACACCATTCATTTCTTATTCCTCAATTCCTCCTTCGTCCAGTCTCTTTCCTTCTTCCTCATTCGTCCTTCTTCCTTCCTTCCTTCTTCCTCCTTCTTCCTCCTTTTCCATCCATCTTCTCTTAGCACTCCGGATGCATTCTCTTCTTCTTCTATACTTATGCAAAATTTCATCCTTCTAAGATCCTTCTATCTGGAAGGAACCAGCACCCCTTCTCCGAAGGGGTGCACTCGTCCGGAACCTCGATTCCAGGCTAGACGGAAGTCTTGCGGGCGCCACAGCCAAAGGCAAACCGAAAATAGATATCCATTGCGGCGCAAATATTTATGTATTATTTATTGTATATATTATTATTATTATTAAAATTATTTTAATTTTTTTTTTAATTTTAATTTTATTTTAATTTTATTTTATTTTTTTTTTTTAATTTTTTTTTATTATTTTATTTTTTTTTTTTTTTTTTTTATTTTTTTTTTCCTTTTTTTCTTTTCCAGGTTCCATTTTCCAGGAAGTCACTTTCCAGTTTCCAGGATTCCAGGATTTCCAGGATTTCCAGACCCCTCAATATAGCACTTTAACTACAGCGATAATATCGAACGAATGTTATTAATAATTTTCTTCGCGATTATATTTTTAGTCAACCAGAGCACGTAGAAAGACGATTTAAACATCGATATAGGAGTAAAAAACATCGATAAATCGATTGAAACTATCAAAAATAATCTATCGCTTATTTAAAACCTTCTAGGAACCAAAAACCCCCCTTTGGGTGGCTCCGCCCCCCTTTTGGGGGTAAAACCCTTGAGTTCAGGCTCAAAACCTCTGAAGTCGGTCTTCCAGACCTTAAACTCGGTCTCACCGACCTTAAAAACCCTAACCTTGACACGTCAAGCTTGAAAAACCGGATGTTGCAAAATGTTTTTCTGGTGACATATTTAGAAAATCCAGATTTACACAAATATATTGTCGCAAAAGTTAAAAGAATTCGAATAGTCCGTTTTGACATATACGGATATTCGTCATATATATATCACGCCAGAAATTTTCTACCGGCACTTCTCCAAATTTAGCTTTTAACTGACTGTCTGAGGTAATTTTAATTAAATTTTCATAATCCACTGTCAGAAATTCTACTTTTTCATGATAAATTTGTAATCTTTGGTAAAAAAAAATAAGGGGGATGTAAGGGGTCCTTTCTCGTCGCAGGTTAAATGAGATCATGCTTCCAACAAAAAGAAAAGGTTGAAGTTGATAGGTATATATATATATATATATTATATATATAATATATATATATATGTATATATAATATAATATATTATATATATATCATATATATAATATTATATATATATATGTAGTATATATATATACTATATATATATATATTATATATATATATTATATACTATATATATATATATGAATATATATAAATATATATATAATATATATATATATATATATATTAATATAATATATATATATATATATTATATATATATATATATATATTAGTAGATTATATAATATATATATCTATATATATAGGTGATATATATATATATATCATATATATATAATATATCGTATAGTATATATTAGTATTATATCATATATATAAATATATATATATATAATCCGATATATAGAGTATACTATATATATTGTATATACTATTTATATATATATATAAAATTAATATAATAAAATAATAATAAAATAATATATGAATAATTAATAATAATGATAATAATAATAATAATAATAATAATAATAATAATAATAAGTAATTAATAATAATTTAATAATAATAATAATTAACAAAAGAGGTTTCCCATTCAATTAATAATCTGTATCCAACATCGTCTTCAACTGAGCAAGCTTTTCTTAGAATTACGCTAGTTCATGAGAAAGCAGAAATGAAACCTTAAGAAAGAGTTGGAAGGAGGTGGAGAGGAGGAATAGCTCCCGGACATTATCTAAAGTGAATTGGCGCAAAAAGGTATGACGAGGAATAGTTAAGCTTCAGCAGAATGATAAAGACTCTTTATTACCCGTCAGTAGAAATTGAGTAGGAGGATGATGAAGAAACAAAGATTTCTACCTTGGCATTTTGGTAATATGTCGAGTAGAGCCATGAGGAAAATTGAAATCCAAAAAAAAAACTTTGCATTTTTTCTACTGAGGAAAGAGTTCTTAATATTAAGTATTTTAAAACATTTATTCATCTAAAATAAGATAATAACATTTTGAGTTTGAAAGAGAGATCCATGGTATCTTGAAGGGCAGAATACATGTGCGAAATAACAGAGGGAGAACAAAGCAAATTATAAACCCACAGTATGCGTTTATAAACTTTAAGTTAAAGGCCGAAAGAACCAATGAATGTGCACCTCTTGCCAGAGAGCAGTGAAAATTGGAATAAGAGTGCAGTTTGTTGCACGATATATAGTATATATATAGATATATATATATATATATATATATATATATATATATATATATTTATTATTATAATATAGTATATGATATATATATATATAGTATATTATATATTAATATAATATTATATATAAATTTTAGAATTATTAATTTTTATTTTACCAAAAGGTTAAATTTTCTCTAATTTTTAAAGATACACTTGGTAGGCAGAGTTTGATATATATACTATATTATATTACATATATACATATATATAATACTTAATTATTAGTTTTTATATATATATATAATATTATATACTATATAGTATATTATTAGATTATTATATTATATTATATAGTATATTAATACATATATAATTATATATATTATATATATATATCATAGTATAAATAGATATTATTATATATTATATATATATATAATATAATACTATAGTATATATATAATATATATATATAATACTATACATATAATATATATATATATAATACTATATTATATATATATATATTATATATATATATATATAGCTAACGAAAACATCAAAAACATATTTTAATAATTTATTAATACGTACCTATTTATTTGGATGAAAAGCTTGTTTACATTATAATTTACCAAAATACTTAATTTTAAAGTCACATTCCAATTGATTAATTTCTTAGGCCTATCATTTTTTTAAATAGAGCTGTCGATTTATAGATAAGTTTTTAAAGCGTTTTTTCGTTAATATAAAAAATCTAAACTTACTCCATTATGCATTATTTCACTTATTTTATGTATATAATTGCTAAAATACCACTTAAATGGAAGCTATATGAAAATTAATATTTCAATATCAGATCAAATCAGACTCATTCGATACAAAAATTTTCAAAGAAACTGCCATAGCCACAATATTTCGTACGATATTTACGGGAAGTATCGAGACGAAAGATTTTCTAGAGTGGAATTATATTCATCGATTTATTTTAGTCGAGTATGATAGGGTTTAGACAGACTAGTCCGTGCTTCCCTTTATAAGTTGACGATGACAAATGACGTTCATTCGTCCGCCTGGGGTAAATAATTTTACTATTAAGATCAGAGTAGGAGCGGAGAATTCTAAATGAATTCAATAATTATTATAGCTATTTATTATTTGTGGTTGTTTCTAATTTATGATTGCAAAATAGCTTCTTTTTTGAACTTAACTTGTATATAAAATTTTAATAATTTAGTATTATTTTATAATTCCCTTCTCGCTAATGTTAAAACCTAAAAAATATTTGGGTAGGAGCTACCTACCTTGCCTACCCTATATATGACGCCCCTGAGGTTATATAATATATTAAAGTCATATATATATATAATATCTATATTGTATATATACTATTAAATCAGTATAGAGTAGTATATATATTTTATAATATTTAGAATAGAGATATATAATATATATATACTATATTATATATATATATATATATATATAATATATTATATGATATATAGTATCAGGCTTGGGTTCAAGTACAGGTACTTGTACTTAAAGTAACATTGTTGGTTAGTACGTTGAACTTGCTGATATATCTAAACCCTGTCTGTAATGTACTTGATGTGACTTGCGCCTTTTTGTTTACTTGAAATTTTACAAAGTACTTGCAAGTACTTTAATAAAATCCCAACTTGCCGATATTTTTTTTTTATTTTACTTTTTCTGTATATATTTTTTTTCTTGTACGTGTATATTTCGATCTCGCATTCTTAAGGCAAATATAATTATTATAACATATCAATCTATTTTTGACGAATATAAAGATGTGATTTTAGTAGTATATATATATATACGAATTATATATATATATACTATATTAATATATATATATATATATATATATATTATATATACTACTTATATATATAGTATATATATAGGTATATATATAATAATATATTATACTATTATACTATATACTATATATTATTTATATATATATTCAGGCTTGGGTTTCAAGTGACATTGTTGTCAAGTACATGTACAGTACAAAGTACTCTAGGAACTGTTCAATGACAGTACTGCGTTAGAATTTTGTTCAAGATAGAACAGAGTACATGGCATCAAAGTACAAGTGCATAGAAAACTTGCATGAGTATATATATATATAATATAAATATATATATATTATATATATATGACTATATATATATATATAATATACATATATATATGTATACTATATCATCACCTACCTTCTCCTCCTAAGACTGGGGGTAAGGTGCGTAACATGCACCGATAAACGGAAAAAGTTGAGTTGCAAGAATATTGAAACACGGTCGAAAAGCAAAGGCCCAGCCCTCACCTGTCCCCTTGTATACGTTTTTAATGGAACTTCGTCGCAGTCAGGAATAATCTACCCTAAAGCTTACGGATCGCGACGGACGCCTCAGTGATGGATCTCGTCAATGTGGGTACATCACTTGCGCCCAGGTGAGCTTACAAACACACGCCTTCATCAAAACCCCCGCCATTCATTTCCTTGTTATCGCCACCTTTCCTGTCATCGCACTCTGCCAAACTTCACATTCTATCCTCCAGACATTCATTTACTGACAAATCCACTTTTTGCTTCGGTCTCCCAGCCGGTTTATTCCCAGCACACTCACCAATATACATCTGTTTAACCAACCTGAACTGTCATGGCATCCTTGTGCGCACATGACCCAAACCATCTAACTTATTCATTATCCTCTCATTTACCCGCTTTTTCATTCAGACCACACAAACACTCTCTAATACGTTTCATTTTCTCACTTTATTATCAATTCTTCCCACACCTAACACTCACGCCCTGAAGATTGTCCATCTGAACACACTTGTACTTTAGATCTATACCTTTTATTCCAAACCATAGTCTCACCTACTATACATTAACACAGGTAATAACATAACTTCATGTAAAACCCTAGCGCACTCAAGACTTAGTCCCTTTACATCCACCAACGATTTAATTGCACCAGCCACCTTCCTGCCATTTACAACTTTCCTACTACACTCTGCATCATCCATTCCCTTTTCATCCAACATCTATTCCTTTAAATATTTAAATTCAGAAACTTTTTTAAGCTGCTCACCATCTCACATAACTTCACACTGAGGACTGTCCTCACTGACAACCATAACCTTACTCTTATCTACGTTTACTTTCAAACCCTCTTTTTTACACACCCTACCAAATCTCTCTCTACCAATCCTCTCAAACTCTCTTCAGATTTGCCACACAAAACTAAATCATCTTCATATAATATTTTGGGAACCCTCCACTCTTTTCTATTTTCCATCATTCTAACATCATCCCTTGCCACCCCACCTCCACCTCTTTCATAACCCAATCCATTTACAAATTGAATAACCAAGGAGACATAACACATCCCTGCTTCACTCCACTATTAATATTAAACCAATCACTTTCGGACCCTACTTATTCTTACACACCGCTTCTATCGTCACACTATATTTGATTCCATTCACGAAAGGCTTAACACCAGACATCATTATCACTAACACCTGCCATAAGCTTCCCTATTAATCGCATGATCATACGCCTGTTGGAAATTCATAAATCTAATACAATTTATTCTTCTCCTTCCGCTCATTTTCCCAATCATTTGTTTCAATGTAAAGACTTTTTGATCCACCACATCGTTCTTCCACTTCTAAACGCCAATCCATTGTTTCTTCCCCAATCAGTCCTTCAGTAACTTTGACACACTCTTTCGACCACGAAATACCTGCCATTATATCTTCCCTTACAACACTCAATAAACTAATTCCTCTATAATACTTACAGTTATCTTATCCTCTTACCTCTTTAGTATAAGGGTACTATTATTGCTCTTCCAATCCCTCGGTACTATACCTCCACAAACGCTTTGTTACACAACTTCCAAATTCCAATTCAATCACCATTTCGCCTATATAGTCATATATATATAATATATATACCTATATATATATATACTATATATATATCATATATATATATATATTATATATATATATATATACATAATATATATATATATATAATATTATATATATATTTATATAGTATATAATATGTATATATATACTATATTATTATATTATATTATATATATATATATATATATATATTATTATATATATATATTATATATTATATAATCACTATATATATAGTGATATATAGTATATATTATTATATATAATGACATACTCTATATTCGTAAATGGAAATTTATTTAGATACATTATATAAGAAATAGTAATATCAATACGTAGGAAAATAATAATAAAATAAAATTAATTTTCAAGCTTTAAAAATGCCAAAAGTACATGCAAGTACTTTGCAAATTTTCAAGTACAAAAGGTGCAATACAAGTACAAGTACACTGGGTTTTAAATAACGTGCAAGTTACACGTACAAGGGCTTCCAAAAAGATGTACTTAAGTTACCAAATAGCAAGATACAAGTGCTTGTACTAGAACCCAAGCCTGATATATAATAAATATATAGAGTATATATACTATAATATATTATATAATATATATATATATATATAGATATATGATATATATATATATATAATTACTACTAATATATATATATAATATACAGTATATATATATATATATATATATATGAGTAAGTTATATATATATTTATATAATATATATATATATATATAGTATATATATATATATATATATATAATAAAGTATATATATATATATATTATATATATAATATAATATAGTATAGTATATAGTATATATATATATATATATATATATAACTTATATTAGTAGTATATATTATACTATATATAGATATATAAGATATACATATTACATATATATAGAGTATAATATATATATATAATATATATATATATATATATATATATATATTATATATATATATTGATAGTGATATATATTATATATATAGACGAGATGGTTTATGAGTGTGTATTTTTGAAGTTTGTGTAAACAAAGACTTTTATGGAAGTTATAGTCCGAGGTTATTTTGAGAGAGAGCCAAATAATAGTTACCCTTATATAAAGGAAAGTGGAATAAGGTAACTGATAGGTATTAAACAAAGGCGTTTATGGGAGGGTATAGTTCCGAAGGGATTGGAGGAGAGCAGATAATAGCACCCTTATATAAGGATAAGTGGGATAAGGTACCTGTAGGTATTATAAAAGGGAATTAGTTTATTGAATGTTATAGGGAAGATACATGTGCTGGTATTTTGGTCGAAAGAGTTCGTCGACGCGTACCTGAAGGACTGATTGGTGAAGAACCAAAATTGCGTTTAGAAGTGGTAAGAGCGGTGTGGGATCAATCTTGTACATTTGACAAATATGGAAGTGGGAAAATGAAGGAAGGAGAAAGATACAGCGTTGTATTTAGGGTTTTATGGATTTGCCAATCAGGTGTATGATAGGCTATTGATATAGGGAAGCTCTATGCAGTGTGTAGTACATAGTGTTGGTTGCGAAGTCTGAATGGAATCAAAAATAAGTATGACGATAGTGAAGCGGTTGTAAGAATAAAGAGCGAAAGTGGATTTGGTAGAGTATGTAATAGTGGAGGACGCAGGATGTGTGAGATCTCTTGGTTACATTGATATAGGATGTGGGTAGAAAGAGGGAGGGGGGTGGGGTGCGAAGAGAGTGTTAGATATGATGGATGATAATAGAAAAGAGGAGGGGTTCCCAAAAATATATTGAGAGATGATTGGTTTGTGTGGGCAAATCTGAAGAGAGTGAGGAGGATTAGAGAGAGATGATCAAGTCTGTGTAAAGATTAGAGGTTTGAAAGAATACGTAGATAGTAGTAAGGTAGGTGTATTAATGAGGAAGCCTCGGGGTGAAGATAACGCTATAGGTGAGAGCAGCTGGAACGAAGTGTCTGATTTTAAAATTGGAATATGATGTTGATGAATGAATGGAATGAAAGCAGAAAGTAGTAGGAAAGTTGATGAATTAGAAAGGTGGCTGGTGCAATGTTAAATCGCTGGTGGAGATACGGGACTAAGTCGTGAGTGCGAGGCCTTACATGAGGTTAGTTTTACCTGTGTTAAGTGTTCAGAGGAGTCATGGTCTGGAATAAGAGGTATAAAAAAACACAATGTGTCCAGATGCACAATCTTAGGGGCTAGCGTGTGTGGAAGAATAGATAAATATGAGGAATGAACAAGATGAGTTGTTGGTGTGAGAAGATAAGGGTAACGAGAGAAAAATGAAAGTATGTTTGAGATGGCTTGGTCATGTGGAAGGATGGATGATGTCGGTAGGTTTAAGCGGAGAGGAAGTATACTGGTAGTGGCTGGGAATCGGAGCCTGAGTGGAGAGACCGAAGAAAAAGTGGTGAGTCGGGAGAATGCTGGAGAGAGAATATGTGAGGTTGACATGAGGGCGTGAAGAAAGGTGCAAATAGGGTGTGAGATGGAGGGATTTTCAGGGTATGGTTGTGGCTCACCTGGGGCCAAGGATGACACATACATTGACGATATGACATATGAGGTCCGTCCGCGGTCCGGTGAAGCTATAGGGTGGATTTCTACTGTGACGAGATCTCACTAAAAGGTATAAAGACGGCGTGAGGCTGGCTTCTTTCGACTCCGTCATTTTCTCTAGGAACTCCTCTGTTTCGCAGTGCTGCTACGGACCACCCCCCGAGCAGATATATATATAATAATATTATAGATAGTTTATAAATATGATAATATAGTTATATATATATATATATAATTAGTAGTTAATAATATACTATATATATAAATATATATATAATATATAGATAATTATATATAGTATATATATATACTATATTATATAATATAGTATATATAATTATATAAAGTATTTATAGTTGAATAGTAATATGAAATGTATATATATAATATATATAAGTATGAGTAGATTCGACGGAGTCGCAGGCAAGGTCGCGGGTTCGAATCTTAGTTCGGATCCTAGGTAGAATTACCTAGAAGAAAAGTTCCCCTCCTTTGAATAGGCTATGCCCATGAGTTGTGAACTTTTAATTAAATAATATGATATATATATAGATATATATAATATTATATATATATATATATACTTATATAATATACTATATATAAAAATTATATATATATATAAATTATATATAGTGATAATATAATAATTATATAATAATATAATAGTAGTATAATATATATATATATATTATATATTTATATATATATATATCATATATATATATGAGATATTATATATATATATATTATATTATATCTGCATACTCTCGAGCTAAAAATCAACCGACTTAACACATTTCACTTTGAATGACATTAACTATTTTATTATGTAGCATATTACATAACAAAAAATATGGTTTGAAAGGTCACTTCATTGTTGTTAAAATGTGGCCATTTTAACGGTTTTGACAATTATTTTTTCAACCGTTTCCAAGGGTAGGAATGGAAAGTGAGGAAACAAGAGAAATGAAGAACTAAGGAAATTTGGATTTCAACAAAAAAAAAGGTGGTAGTGAAGGAATTTTTATTCTTCATATTTTATGTTACTTCAACCACCTCTTCGTCTGTCTGGGTGACCGTGCGTTATTTGTCTTCAAGTGCCGAGAAAGCGTTGCCAACGTTGACTTTAGAAGCTGGGAAGTGCCGCGTTGTATCTGTTGAGGTAGGATGATGTTTTATCCAAATTCCTGAATTGTTTTAAAAAAAATAGTCAATAACTCTACTCCCTTCTGTAGGTGGGGTTCTAGTGGGAGACGGATGAACCACGGTTCATGTAAAGGAGTGAGGTCGAGGGGAAAGTGGTAGGTGGGTTTAATGCAGCCCGTAGAGGGCAGAAACACTTATTATAAACGAACAATGGGGACCCAAGAGGCTGAAGAGAAGGTAGGAGGAGCCATCTCACGGGTGCAAGAGTGGAACCGCTCGCAAATGTGAAAGAAGCTACGTAGGTTTTGAGGGAGGATTCTTTTCTCATTCGCAATTTCTTCCGTCCTTCTCCTACAAATTTTATGTAGGACGCAAAGTTCTTGAACTCTTAACTCGTAAGGAATATTGCATGCATACATATAAATATATATACTAATCACAGGAAACCTCAATCGTTGCACTAGGGGAAGAAGAAGATCTTGTAATATTTCATCTCGTTTACTGGTAGTTTACTAGTGTCGTCGGGAGAGAAGATGATAGAGAAATCACCAAGCGATTGTATACTGGACAAAATTGAATCTGTCTCAGTATAGTAGCTTCACGGAGGAGAAAGTTATCCCTCATGATAGTGACATTAAATCCTCGGGATAGCAGAATCTCTCCAGGTTGTCGCTTAATTTAATGGCTCCGAATGTAGTTAAAAGTCTTGAGGTAGTCAAACGCAATAAGAAATACATAGGGAGGTCAACATCAGGTGAAGTTCCTGAAGGGTGGTCAATGGATACTGAATCGTTCGAAAGAAAAATACTTGTAATAGCAGTTTGCAACTTTCGTTGCCGAAAAAACGATTTGCAAACCTAAGTCACTAGACCTGAGATAGGCAATATGTTGCTTAGGTAAGTCACATGCTCTCCAGATTGGGTGGGTTCACAGCATGTGATTAAAGAGAGCAAATCAAAGCGGATGTCCAATCATGGCCATTTCACCAACAAAGAGAGTAGCCTGGTTAATTATATAAATAAATAAACGTCGAGCGCATGGGGAACTTCTTTTATTATAGTTGTTCTAGATGGGTCAGGCAAAAAGGACCAAACCCAATAATAAGATTGATCATAATAACAAAATGTATAATAATAATAATAATAATAATAATAATAATAATAATAATAATAATAATAATAATAATAATAATAATAATAATAATAATAATAATAATAATAATAATAATAATAATAATAATAATAATAATAATAATAATAATAATAATAATAACAACAAGGGCTGGTAATAAACAGGGAAGAAATAGAACAAGAATAATTATTGAAGAAAGTGTTTCTCAGGCACCGAAGTGCTTGTATCTCCCTCTACACTACAAGGATCTTCCTTCACTAAGGAGCATATATATATATATATATATATATATATATATATATATATATATATTATTATATTATTATTATTATTATTATTATATATATATATATTATAAATAAATATGTATATATCTATATATATATATATATATATATATATATATATATATATATATATATATATATATATATATATATATTATTATATTTATATATATATATATATATATATATATATTATTATTATATATATATATATATGTATATATATATATATATATTATATATAGAAGATAAAGAAGAATATATATATATATATATATATATATATTATATCTATTGTTATATATATATATATATATATATATATATATTATATATATCCATATTTATATATATATATATATATATATATATATATATATTAGCCTCCCTTCGGATCTCCATATACTGTGGGTAGGATGCTTAAACGTGCAAATTAAGAAAAATTAAGAAAATAGAATAATTATGTAGAAGAGTATGAGCTAAGTTAACAAAGATAGCCAACTTCACCATATACAACCCCTCGTAACCTTAAGTGCGAGACCGTTGCAGTCAAAATTCAACCTGGAGCTTCATCCATCGCGATAGACTCCACTTTGAGAACTCGTCAGTTTCAGGGTTATCATATGAGCCAGGTTTACAATCAAGCTCCCCTCGCAAAACCAAGCCAT
>JABUQX010134830.1:0-7500 GCA_015478945.1 Trachelipus rathkii | reverse complement strand
CAACATCGCTACAGTCCAGCAAAATCTTTGAACATTCAAACACGGCACATCGTCAATCAACTATTAGTAATATTTCTAAAACACTTCACAATATTATACGATTATGTGAAGTCCAGAAACTTAAAATTGCGGAGGCCTTCTACATTGAAACACGCAGACCAGACATTAACATAAAATTTAGTGTATCACCAGTCAGACTCAATATAATTTGATTTCCTTATTTATAATATATTCAATTAAAAACTCTTCGCTACAAAGAAATATCCTCTGCGAAGATGTCTCAAGTATAGAGACGAAACGCTTCGGGAAATCAAATGTATGTATATGTATATCTTCTTCTTCTCCTGTATATTATATTTTCCCATATAAGATAATTTATTGTGTAATAAAATATGTACAAAGATAATTAAATATTTTAGAAGATTAGAAATAAAATCAAAAATTATTATTATTATTTAATTATTTATTAGTATTTATATTATTATTATTAAGTATTCAATTATTGAAGCTTAGCGTGAGATCATATTATGTGGATTACATTTTTTTTATAATTTATCATAATTAAATTATTGTTATTATATTATATATAATTATTATATATATATTATTATTTATAAATATATATTTATTATTAATTATTAATTATTATTATTTATATATAATTATTATTTAAAATTATATATTATTTATCTGTTATATTATCTATTATTATTATTATAATATTATTAATTATAATTTATATATTATATATTATTTATTATTAATATTATTTATTTAATTATGATTAATTATTTATTTCATTAAATATATATTTATTATTTAATTATATATTTATTATATATATGGTATATATTATTGTTATTATATAATTGAATTAAAAATTGAATTGATAATTTATTATTACTTATAATTTATTAATTATTTATTATTATCATATATATAAGATTATATAATTTATTAATTTAATCATTTAACCATTATTTAATTATTATATATATATTTATTAGATTCATTATATATTTTATTATTAATTTATATTATTATTATATTATTTATTTATCACATAATAGTTTAACCTAACTCAACAACAAATATAATTATAAGATAATAATAATATATAAAGAATAATAATAATATAACATAAAACTAATAATATATAATTATATATTATAATAATAATTAATAATAAATAATAAATATAATAATTAATATATTAGTATTAAATAAAAATTAATATAATTATTCTATAAAATTATAATAGCATAATAATAATAATAATTAATAAATAATAATAATAATAATATATATAATAATATAATATATATTAATAATTAAATTAAAATTAAATAACAATAAATAAATGATAATTTAATTAAATTAATAAATATAGTAAGAAAAATATTCAGATAAATTTCAATAATTTACAATAGTAATTAAATAATAATATCATAATAATAATATAATAATAATAATTAATAATAAATTAAATAATAATAATAATAAAATATTAATAAAATAATAATAATATCATGATAAGATAATAATGATATATAAATAATAATAAAATGTAATATATAATTCTGTGTGAGCATTTGAAATTTTATGCTGTCTTTATATATAGTTTATCAATTATATAAAAAGCTTTTTGCAGAAATCTATAATAGAAAATTCGCCATTATCAAAAATTAGATTCTTGGCAACTCTTCGCGGTGAATTGATGAGAGTTGAAAAATATTTAATTCAGTCCAATAGTCTAGTTATTTTATTCCTACTAAGTGGGAAATAAAAAGTAATTTTATATTGTATCTTATTTTTCTGTTTTTCACATGTTGTCTATTTGTATACGCCGTATAATAAATTAAAATATATAATACCACATCAAGAAATCCAAAAATATTAATGATATTTACAAAGAATGCAAATAATAATTCCATCAAAATTCTTGTAAATAAATTAATAATATATTTAATAATATATAATAATAAAATAATAATAATAATATAAATATAATATAATAAATAATATATATATATACTAAATAATTAATAAATAATTAAATAATATATAGTAATAATAATAATAATAATAAAATAATAATTAATATAAATTATATAATACTAATATATATAATAATAATAAAATAATTCAAATATATATATCATTAATCAAATATGTAAATCAAATTAAGATAAGAATGGCCTTTTTCCCTCAGAGCAAAAGTGAGTAATAAATGCCATACTCTCAATATCCATCAATAAATAATTAGAAATTGGAAGCGTATCATAATAATAATATATTTAAGAAAAATAATAATAATAGAGTAAAGAGATAAATATATGGAGCAACCCGGAATAGTCATAACTCACGTTTAAAACGTTGTCTGAATAATTCCTATCATAAACAAGTTAATTAAATTAGCAGAACAAGATTATCGGTAAACGCGTCTTATGAAACTAAGCTAAGCCTTTGTCCTATGCTTTCATTCATGCTACATAGTTGCCTTCAATTTGGAATTTACTAGGCCAGCAAACGAGGTGGAAGATAGCCAATAACATTACGTCTCTAATCGGAGATAATACACAAAACCTGAAGTCGATGAGACAGCGGACATTATTTCTATGACACCAGCTATGATAGAAAAATGGCTTTGGACCGGGCTAAAAAAAAAGGCCAAAAAGAAAAATGAGAGAAGACACAGCGGTGTTGTACTGATGCAATGATCAAGTGTTTTCGTGCAGAAAATTTTTTTTGCATTTATAATGACTTGTCAAATTTTTAGACATGATTGGTTTAATTCTCCCCCCAAACTGTTGATCCAGTGTTCCCAAATGATACTCGAGGATCCTTGAGCATAATAGAATGTATAGCGTCGATGTCGTCGTACGATATATTGAGAGGATAGTGTATAAAGGTCGAATCTATGCTACGCCTCCAATATCTCTCGATATATAGTGCTAAATATGTATCTAACAGAATGTCTTGTCCATTCTACTTGAAGCAAGCTAATCTTCCTTTGCTGCCTATCGTGTCAGAGTTGTACCGGATCAATAATTAAGCGTAATATACAACCTCTATCAGACATTATCTCTCTTCTCTCATGATGCGCGAATAACTCCCCAGGCAAGGTTCACCTTAGTGCCGCACGTCCACACATTAACGCCCTTTTATAATCCTCCATCTCGCGTCACACGATCTCGCAAAACTCTATCGTTTAGCATCCTTTTTACAAAGTAAATTTATTTATCCCATTTTATGCAGAAACAATTTATTTGAAAAATTTTTGTCTGACTTATTTTATATATTAACAATATCATATTATAACTATTCCTGACTTAAAAATTCTCCAGTCTTTTACTCTAATTTCTTCAAATGTTTATAATGTGTTTTATATTTAATTATCTTATACATAGATAAGATTATATAATTAATTAAATTAATATATATATATTAAGTAAATATAATATATTAATATATATATATATTATATATATATATATATTAAATTATAATATATATACTTAATATATATATATATATTAATTATAATATAATTAATATAATTATATATATAATAATATATAATATATTAATATATATATATTATATAATTATATATATATATATATATTATATATATATATATATATATATATATATATATATTAGATATATATTATATATTATTTTATTGATTATAATAATATAATATATATTTATATTAATTTATATATATGATATATATATATAATTAAATAAATATATAATATATATAATATACATAATATATATATTTAAATACTATATATATAATTTATTATTATTAATATAATATATATGATATATAAATAATATATTAATAATATAATATAAATAATTATTATATAATATATTAAATAATATATATAATATATTATTATATAATATATATATATAATATATATTAATATATATATATATATTAATTATCTATAACTATAATAATAATATATTAAATATATAAGATATTAATATTATATATATATATATATTATAATTATAATATAATATAATAATATGATATATAATATAATTTAGTTATTAATATAGTATATATATATATATAATATAATAATTAATAATATATATATATATTAATATATAATATATATATATATATAATATCTATCATATATATTATATATAATATAGGACAAATTATTATATATTATTATAGAATTAACGTAGTATAGATTAGCTATAACAGTGTCTATCCGAGTGGGTGGGTCTTAAATATAGGTTAATCCTTTATTTCCCGGTTTGGCTTAATCAGATAGTTGTGCCTTTTCAAAAGTTCTCTTTATTTTATTGTGATATTACAGGGTTCCATGTCTCGATTCCCTATACTAATTTCATCTGGTCGGGGTGCGTGTCTCACTCGCTCTCTCCTCTCACTCTTCTGTCAATATGTTAGTGTGTATATACTAGTATATTAGTATATATATATATTATATATATTATGTATTATTATTATAATTTATTAATATTACATAATATATTGTTTGATTTTATAAGTAATAAATTATAGAGGTAAAGAATAAACTATTAGTTAGTTTATATAGAATAGCATGTAGATATATATAATAGTATAATATATATTTATATATATATATTATATAAATATATATATATATATATATAATATATACATATATATATATATTAATATATAGTGTTGTAATATGTTATATTGATATTAGTTAAAAGTATATATACTATGATAAAGTTAATAATATGAAAGATATATGGTAGAGTTATATTATTAATTAAAATATAGATAAACAGACGTATGTTAGAGGTATATAAGGTATATGTTTATAGGTCAATGTGAATAATATAAATGAGTTAATGGGTAATGATAATATACGTGATATATATACGGAGGTTAAGCGGGTAATATATATATAATGATATATATATATATATACTAATAAATATATATATAATATATAGATATATATATTATATAATAGTATAATATATTGATGATATTATAGATATTAATCTTATGTATACAGTGTTGACTTATGTTAGATAAATCAGGGATCATGGTCTTGGCGATATCCGCATGGCCCCTCGCAGGATACATATCATGGCATATCCGCGAACATGTTTTTGGTATAAGAATTGGCGGCTTATTGTTATTTTCCTATAATTTAACTTTTTATAGTGTAATATTAACAAGATCGTATGAAATAAAAAGGCAAAAAATTGGGAAAGAACATTTTTATTCTAATAAAAGCTTCACAGTCACAAAGGGAAAAAAAAATCCGAGTAAAGATATAGAATATAAGATATTATAAGTATAAATTATACTATATATACTATATATAGGATTGTCTATAAGTTTTATATAATATAAGCATTATTATATATGCTAGGTAAATATGAGAATATATAGAGTTAATAGGTGAGTTTATATAGTACAGACTAATAACTATAAGGCTAATTAGATAAGTATAGATAAAGTGATATATTCTAATTTTATAATAATATATGTAGATTATATGAGTCATATTATAGTATGTATATTTATGTATATATATGTATATGTATATATATATTATAGTATATATATTAATATATACTATATAATATTATGTATATATTGATTTACTATAATATATAGGCCTGCGGTTCGTAATTAACGCCTGCCCCTTATGAGTAGTCTAATCTGATAATCAATATCATATTTTTATTGATAAAATTTAAACATCATCAGTTTTTTAATAATTTTTTTGACAAAATGTGAATAACTTTACTATTGTTTTCTATTTGTCAATAAATTATTTTTTATACTAAAAGAAATTGAGAAGCATATCGAAGCAGAAACATTAATAATATCTGACTCGTGGGGCAGTATAAGATATCGACAAGATGTCCAAAAATGAAATAGCGACATATCCCTGTCTTAACCATTCTACAACTTTGTCAACCCTGGAATGGAGCCTCATAACACACAGAAGATGAATCATTATGTTCACCGCGAAGATACAACAGCAATAAAAAGGAGATGGGGTGGCGAAACAACTATGAAATTTACTTGGCAGCTATTTGTTTGGATTCATGGTGGGATGAAACAAAACAAGATGGAAATTTAATTGGAAACCAATTCCTTGTGAATGGGTTAAATTTCAGCCACCCCAAAAAGAATATATATGGGAGGACTTTATTTTTAAATCTTATTATTATTTAATAAATGGGTAATTTTGTAGTCATAACTTGCAATGTCATCTGAGTTAAACCATCTAAGAGAAATAGATATTTTTAAAAGAAAATAAAAATATTATAAAGTACTTCAATGACACTGTATTCACTAAGGATTTAAAAAAATAAAAACAGAGAGATAATCGATTAGTTAAAATTAAAGATGCCACATTTAGCTCCCCAGATAAAGAGAAGTAGCTGATACGAATAATCCGATAAAGACTCCCGGGTAATCGCGATGATAGCGTATAACCTCGAACACATACGCTAGACCTTCTTCTGACCTGTTGAACACTAAGTATCTTATACGAGATAAAAGGTATTATATATAACTATATAATGAAAGGTTATTATAGGGTTTAGAACAGCTTATATAATGCAGTTGACTGGACTTTTTCAGATACTTTGCTGCCTTCTCTATATTAATATCTTATATATATATATGATTTAACTATAATATAATTTATTCTTATATTATAGATATTATATGTAGCTGAGTTTCCTAGTTATAGAGCATTCATGAGATGATACCGCACCTTACCCTACCATTCAATTATTAACTCATTATATAATTATAATATAATGTATTATCTGCGAAAAATAGCATATGTTAAATATTAATATATTAATAATAGTGTGTGTTGTGCTGAATGAAATGAGAGGTGTTAGAATCTCGTACAACTATCAATCATCCATAGTTCTTTCTATAAAAACTACACATAGCTCACAGGTCGTAAAACAGGATTAAGACATTGCATATGATACACATGTTACTCAAATATTAGATGGATAGCGAAAAAAGGAAAAAAAAAAAAATAAAATAAAAATAATAAAAATAATATAATAAGATTATTATAATAGATAGACAGATAGATATATAGATATATAGATAGAGATAGAGATTTAATATATATATATAGATATATTGATTTAATAATAATATTAATTATATTATTAATTTATATATATATATAATATATAAACATATATATTTATTATATATATAATTAATATGAATTAATAAATATATATATATATATCATCATTATATATATCTCAAAACTAGTACCAATTAACTATACCAGCGAAAAAGTAGAATACCCATTTTGGTAATTTCACTTTTAGTGTTAAAAATTAGATTATCAAGGAAAATGGTAAAAACAACTAACGAAAAAACAATATATTCAAACATGATAATATATGCCTCATAATAATTAATAGTAATATGATTAAGACCTATTTAGAGAACCTTTTATT
>JABUQX010134829.1:7500-11753 GCA_015478945.1 Trachelipus rathkii | reverse complement strand
AAAATACTGATGTTGAAGCAATTGGACGATAGTTAGAGTACTGAATGTCCCTCCACCTCTTTTTTTTCTCATAGGTTGGATGATATGAGTGCGGGCTTCCAACAAGAATGAAAGATTGAAATTGATAGATATTGTTGAAATAATTTACTAAGGTAGGGTGCAAAGTCAGATGCAGAAGGTTTATAAGGAATTTCAATATTAGGAATAAATAGAAAGGAGGTAGGTGAAGGAGGAAGAGGAACAGCTGCAGAATAGTCTAAAGTAAAATTTAACTCAAAGGTTTGAGAGGAGTTCAGCTTTGGCTGAAGATAAGAAAACTTGGTGCAATCGGAAAAAGCTGGAGAAAGAGGGAGAAGCAAAATTGGAGTCGACTTATTTTACAAAATGTCAGAAAGAAAGTAAAGAAGAAGAACCACCAAGGCTATTGCAAATTTTTTTACGAAGAAACGAGCTCATTGTGTAACCTAGATTATATTTAGTACGATTCCTAGACTGAATTGTTAAATAAAAGCAAGCATGAGTGTATGTCCCACTTTGGTGTCTAAAACACCTTGTCTAAACAAGTGGTCTCAGTACCATCATCCTCTGAATTCGGGCCACCTCAGGCCCCGGAAGGTCTAGCTGAATAACAATACAATAATAATATATAATAATAATAATAATTATATAAGTATATAAATTATAGTTCAATATCACATAATAATAATGAATAAATAAGTGAATAATATTTATAATAAATAATTAATAATAATCAATATAATTAATTAACTAAGAATACTAGATAATACTTAATAATAATAATATAATCAATATATAATATATATTAATATATTTAATATTATATTACTATTAATATTAATTATTAATATTAATATTAATATTAATATTAATAGTTAATGTATTATTATATTAACTAATATTAAGTATAATATAATATAGATAATAACTAATAGATAGATAATAATAATAAGATTTATATATGAATAATAATAATAAGACATAAGAATAATAATAATAATTTAAGTAATCAGATAATGAATGATAATGGATGATAATGCTGGATAATGATGAATACATGATAAGTGGATAATGAACAGATAATGATAATGAGTAATCGATAATGATAATGACAATAAAATAATCTAATTAATAATAATAACTAATACATAATCAATAAGTAATAGTAATAATACATAATATATATAATGATAATCAATAATAGTAAAATAATAATAATACATAATAATAATAATTAATAATAATCTAATTATCAATTAGTTATAATTCTATAATATCAATTATAATTATAATTAAATTAAATTATAATATTAAAATTATTTAACTGTTTTTACTATTTATATTATACTTATAATTATAATTAATTATAATATATATCTATATATAATTTATAATGCTATAGATTAATTAATTCATAATTATAATCAATTATAATAATAATAATATATAATAATAATAATAATCATAATAATTGATAAAATAATAATATAATGAATAAAGCAACATCGCTTACGCAACGCATGACACGCGAGCGATTCAGACTTGCGCCTGAAAAATCGATCTACGCTCGCCATGGGCGCTTTTCTCTCACATCGCTCGCCGCGCTCGCGGTACATATGCGCGTAAATATTATTAATACTGATGTTATTACTAAATATGTAAAATACTACTATGGATTTTTTTTTCTTTTGCTCAGCACTTAATTTAACCTCAGTACACTTATTTCATTTGTTTCTTACTCTCCTCGCCTCTTCAATATCAGACCTTCCTATGTCCATTTCAAGGTTTGGCGGCTCACACTTCCCCCTAAGCGGACCCCTATTTAATTTAACCTTCAGTACTTCTAGATCTTTGCTTCACTTCTTATCCGCTCCACCAATTTCAGCTTGTTTACGTCCATCTCCAAGGTTTTGCGGGCAAACTGCGCCACCCCTAAAGGCGGACCCTTATATATATTTAACCTCAACTGTAGTTTCATTTTGTCTCTTCTATCCACTGCAAATAAATTTTAGCCTTCTCACGTCCCATTGTTAGGTTTTGGACACAGCACCTCCCCTACATGGGCCACTCCTACTCTATATATATATATATATATTATACTATATATATATATACTATATACTATATTAAATATACTACTACTATATATATATATCATTATATACTTATATATATATATATATATATTATATATCATATATATATATATATATATATATATATATCTAATATACTATATAATATACTATATATATATAATAATATATATATACTATATATACTATATATATATATATATATATATATATTTGTAGGGAAAACCAACTAATTAAGGAAAAAGTTATACTTAAAGTAGATATTTCGGAAAAGAGTCAGATACTGTTAGACAACAGGACTTCCAACGCGACAAGAACGAAAAAAGAACAGAGCTTAGCAGCAATCATAAACATCATAAAGATTGTTTTATTATTGGGAGTTATGCTAATGTAAAGGTTGGAAATAAAAAAGACGTGAGCCTAAACGCGTGAATTGATCCTTGGACACCTGAAAGATAAACATTGAGATGCTCAGAAGCAAGGAAAATTCCGTTTGCCAAACAAAAACTTGGATCACTTGAGAACAAAGATTCCGCCTTAACAAGTACCGGAAAATAAACAGCTATATTCTAAAAAAACAAGAAGAACGCTTTTCTCCGATCACAAGCCAGATGTACCTTGGAGTTGGGATATCTTAAACCATTGTGAGTAACTAAAAGTCTCATTAAACGGACCCGTGAAGTTGAAGCTGCCTCTAGTTATTTTGTCGTTGAATTTACTGCTTTATTAGATACTTATGTGCCTCGAATTACTTTTAAAGAAATTGGCGGGCCTGCTTTCTTGAGGGAATAAAACGTCATTTTTATTAGTAGTTGTAGCTTATTAAGATGAAGGCAACATTAGGAAATATTATTTTGCAAACGAGTACTCGTGTTTTCTTCTTAAAATTGTTAATGTGATAATTACCCCCTTTTAAAAATCAGAAGACACGTCCTTAGTAATATAAAAAGGGACCTGATATCGAATTGCTGAGTTTAAGACTATTCTTTTTTAATGAAAAATTACTTTTGCTACCACTCGTCCTTCCTGCTGCTCCTTGGTTGTATAATCGTGATTAGTTTAAGGCGAAAAGATAACATTTACTCTTTTTAGCTAGTGTTTGTGAATAAGGATAGGTCTCCAGGAGATATTATTATTAAATGCTGCTAATTATAATTAAAATCAGTTGTGTCCTATCACTCCCTCCTCCTCTCCATTGCAACTAAGCTTTTTTTGAATTAAAAGTAACATTAACGGAGCTGAGGTAGCCCCATACACTGGTCGGCCTCGCTCGTTGTCGGACTTACCCTTGCCAAGATCAAAGAAAAAATGGTGAGACAGGGCAGGGAGGCCTTGAACCCACAACAAATGAGCGTGGGGAGGAAATTAACAGAAGGTTGTACGTGTGTTAGGAGCAGACGCATTTCGGTGCGGACTGCCCCTTGAGAGGTTGTTGGGCAAAAAAAGGGGGAGAAAGTAAGGAGTTAGGGAAAAGGGGGGATGAGGCCGTAGGAGGTGATAAAGTTGATGTAGAAAAGAAAATAGCTTGGGAAAGAAAAAAGGCAGAAATAAAAAGAGTAATGGATGAAATAAAAGAAGATAGACGTAGGAACCAGTTTAAGAAAAAAAATGATTAAGGGTTATAAATAAGGTAAATTTTTTTTTATATTAGTGGGTATAGATTGGGTGAATGGAGATTTTATTTTTGATTAGCCTAAGAAAGAAAAAAAAAACTAAAAAAAAAATAGGAAAAATTTGTAAAAAACTTAAAAGAAAAAAAATAGGAAAAATTAAAAAAAAATAAATAAATAAATAAGGGAAATTTTTTGGGCGCGGGTTTAGCGCTTTTCTTTTTAAGTGTGGGGAACCCAACTTTGGTTTCGGAAGAATGTAGAAAACCAACAATCTACGGGAAAAAGTTCTCACTTAAATGTAAGATATTCGCGAAAAGGTCAGCAATTACTTTAGACCAGTCCAACGGAAGAACGAAAAAAGAACAGAGCTTGTTTAGCAAAAGAGGTAACATATGGACGTGATTAAAGAAATTATTCTGAAGTACAAGGTTGGAAAATACAATAATTCGTACGCTAAACTGGGAATTGATCCCGGCAACCCTGAGAAGTAAAACATTGGATCTCAGAAGCGAGGAAAATTCGTTGC
>JABUQX010134829.1:0-2500 GCA_015478945.1 Trachelipus rathkii | reverse complement strand
TGTCCTCACTCACAACCATAACCTTACTCTTATCTACGTTTGCTTTCAAACCCCTCTTTTTACACACCCTTCCAAATATCTCAATCAATTCTCTCAAATTCTCTTCAGATTCACCACACAAAACCAAATCATCCGCATATAATAGGTAGGACACCCTCCACTCACCTCCATTCTCCATCATTCTAACACCTTTTCCTGCCACCCCCATCTCTAACTCTTTCATAACCCTATTCATATATAAATTGAATAACCAATTACACATAGCACATCTATACCTCCCTTCGCTATTAATATTAAACCAATCACTTTTGACACCATTTATTCTTAAGCACACTTCACTATCGTCATAAATACTTTTGAATCCATTCAGAGCCTACCATCAACACCATATATTACTAACACCTGCTATAGATCTTTCCTATTAATCCTATCATACGATTGTTGCAAATCCATAAAACCTAAATACAATCTATTCTTCTTCTCCCTCATTTTATCAATCAGTTGTTTCAATGTAAAGATTTGATTCACACATCCTTACCACTCCAAAACGAACCTTGTTCTTCACCAATCAGTCGTTCAGTCACTCGACGCACTCTTTCGACTAAAATACCAGCATATATCTTCCCTACATCACTAAATAAACTAATTCCTCTTTATTCCTACAGTTTCCTTTATCTCCCTTACCCTTATATAAGGATACTATTACTGCTCTACTCCAATCCCTCAGAACTAAACCCTCCATAAATGCTTTATTACACAACTTCCAAATCTAATCAGTCACCATCTTGCCTCAGTTCTTGATCATTTCACCAGTAATTTCATCTATACCTCCAGATTTACCATTCTTCAACTTTCTCACTCTACTCATTACCTCCTCCTTGCTAATGACCACATTTCCAAAATACCTATTTCTTCTTGCACCATCACACCCACACACATTCACTATCATCTCTTCATTACTGTTAATATTATACAGATTTTCGAAAATTTCTTTCCACACTCCCCTCACATCCATTTCATCATTTACAAAAGCACCATCCCTATTCATTATTCTGAGAAAGTTCCCCTTATTCTCATTCTTAACCTTTCGCGCTTCATTCCAGAAGAGCTTCCTATTCCCTTGTTAGTTCCCATTCAT
Source organism: Trachelipus rathkii (assembly GCA_015478945.1). Taxonomy (NCBI): domain Eukaryota; kingdom Metazoa; phylum Arthropoda; class Malacostraca; order Isopoda; family Trachelipodidae; genus Trachelipus; species Trachelipus rathkii. Next base: position 1,362 of record JABUQX010134829.1, on the reverse strand, counting down.
CCTCCTTCCAAACTGTTCATTTACCTCTTCTTTTCTCCTAAGTATGCACATTTTAGTATTTCTTTTTTCTTTCTTATATAATTCCAAACATCTTTCTTTTGACACTTCATCATTGGCTTTTAGTACATTCAACCACGCATCCTTTTTACTTTTAACCGCTTTCATCACCTCTTCATTCCACCATTCACTGTTAACATTCTTACTTCCTACTTTAGCACATCCACATACTTCCTTTGCACTGCTAACAATTGCTTCCTTCATTTGCTCCCAGATTTGTTCAGTTTCAACTTGTTCACATTCAACTGATTAACTTGCGTGCGCTCTTAGATACTTATCCTTATCACCTTGTTCACTTAACTTCCCACTCTTAATTCTACCCACTTCTTTCCGCATCACCTTCCTCTCTATCCAAGCCCCACTAACTTAATTTTACATAGAACAACATAATGATCCGATAATCCCATTCCTAATCCCCTCACTGATTTAACATCCAACACATACTTCAACATCTCCTTCAACACAAAATCAATCATACTTAAATTCACTTTGATACCATCTCTACCTACACCAACTCTAGTATACTTATGGATACTCTTGTGTTTAAAGAAAGTATTTCTTACACACATACCTTTCTCCTCACAGCGATCAATCACCTTCCTACCATTCTCATTTTATCCCGACACCCCAAAACCACTTGTTATACCATTCCTTTTCTGATCACCTATCCAAACATTTAGGTCACCCAACATAATCAATCTGAATCTCCTACTCACCTAATAAATCATTCAGATTATCCCAGAAAACCGTACTCTCTTTCATTTCCCTCAGATGGACCATACGTCAAAACCACAAATACCTTGACCTTTTCAAACTTAAATTTAGCCATTAGAATTCTAGTACTCACACACACACAAAGTCTACCAAAACTCTGTACCACAAGTCACTCATCAAAATTGCAACTCCTTCTCCCCTCTCATTCTTTTTCAAAACCAGCACACATATTTCACAATTCACACCACCTATTTTCACCCTTTCCCTTTCTACTTTGTTTCAGTCACAGCGAGCAAATCAAATTTGCCCTTTACTTCCATCACCTATCTCCTCTTCTCCCCAACATACTTATTTTTTTGACATTCCATGTACCTCATACGATATTTCCATACATTTTCCCCGAAAGATAGAAGGCCGTTTACGGCGATCACGACATTCTCCGAGGCCTGTATTAGCAACCCTGGCAAGAGATAAGTTAATATATATATATATATATTAAGATATTTATCTCTTTATATATATAAAGAAAAATATAATACCTGCATTTGTTAACGACAAATTTTTAAACAAGAAAAATGGAATGTATTCATT
>JABUQX010134828.1:20000-28136 GCA_015478945.1 Trachelipus rathkii | reverse complement strand
AACAATTATTGCTGCAATAAGTGACAAAAACAGAAAGTTTCAATAGAATTTTTCACAATCAGCTGTCAAACCGCTTGTACAGTAAATACCTGTATATCAGGGTACTTTGAACTAATATTTGCCATCAAAAATGCAAATACTACTCTTATGGACTTCGTACTAGAACTTACTATCACAGACACTATTTTTGTCCTTTAAATGTGTCTCATACCTTAATGTATTATACTATAATATATTAAACAAACAAGGACATTCAAAATTTTCATATATTATCACCAAAAGTGATACTATATTACAATTTTGCTACATACTGCCTTAATGTATTGTTTTTCTTAGATAACTTGAATATCATGGCCAGAATGGACAGATCAGTAGCAGTCAAACATCCGCAACCCATTCAGAAGAAAATTCGAACCGTACATTTACATGGTACCACCTTCATGGAATCCGAACCTCCATACTGACATTTTTTCTCCATTTAGGATACTGATGTCTCTTCAGCAATTGCTGATTACAATAAGTTGAGTTAAAATTTTAATTTAATTTATTTATTTAATCATTCATTTATCTATGATTTACTAACCTTCTCACAGATACAGGTAGAATTGATGCCTATCCAACTGATGGTTAAAACTCACCTCTACTAATTTTTTTTTTCCCATAATGTTTTTTTTTCAGATTATTTATTCTTGGATGCTGTTCCTGATATCTATACAGATACTTCTTCAAAAATTTTTTTTGTACATTCACATTCCATATTGTTCAAATAAGTTCCAGTAACAATTCTGACGATACCAACCAAAATGACGTACATATGTTATAATATTCAGAGTCCACAGTACTCATTTTATTTTGAGGAATTTTTCCCATTTAAGAATTCATTTTATTCACATATGATCATAGTGATCATTTTACAGCACATTTCCATAATTTTTCCCAAATTGCTCTCTGTTCTTAAAACTTATGCAATTTTCTTCAAATTATTTGTTTTGTTCCCAAAACTTCTTAAAAGTTTCGATAACTTCCAATTTTCATTCACCAAGGTACTTTCCATAAAGTTTTTCGGTATGAATATTGAACATTTTGCCATTTTTGGTATAACTTTTATAAGTTTTCATTTATTCATGTTTACTGCATACATTGATAATACTACTTATCCAATTTTTTTTCCTCTCTCAGTCTTCACTGTATTACATGTTTCCTGTATTCATTTTGTACAGTTTAGGAAAACATACATTCAAATACTTGTACATCATACCCATATGTTGTTTATATTGCCTTTTGTTAAATGTCTAATACTAATATCACCTTGTAAGTCACGATAGTTTTTTTTTTCATCTCACAGATGGCCTCATATTCTATTTTGTGCGTGTGATATCATTGTTGTCTTAGCTTCTCTCTTAAGGGAGGGGACTCAAAAATTTACACAAATTTTGTGCTAATTTTAATCAATTGAAACACTTTTCAGAACATAAACACTGAAACAGTTTTCAAAACATAACAATATAAACAATAATTATGCTGTATTCAACATTGTCTTCCAAATATATTACACAGTGCCTTAACTTTGTGTTTTCTGTCTGTAATATATATTATACAATGCCTTACCCTTGTGTTTGTCTTTAAAGTATCTCAATGTAACAATTACATGTATACTACTTACACTGACAGTCTTACTAAGAACACACAATTCTTACCTTTCTGTCATACATTTATTAACTCACAGAGCTTACATAATTGTCCAAATACATTTATTAACTCACAGAATAAAAATATATATTTTAATTCCATTACCCTTTGTTATAAATTGATGAAAAATATATAAACATACCTAAATATAATCCTTTTTTTGTATTTACTATGATTTCAAATTAAAATTGAGGCCGAATTATAATTTTTCCGAGTTTTTAACATAAAAATATTCGAAATTTGATATATCAAACGAATTCGGAAAAGGAAATAAATATAATTGTTAAAATATTAATGTATTTATTTATTTAAAGTAAATATCTTCAAGAAAATCAAATATTTTCCAAAATCTCTTTTCAAAATTATTTATTTAATTGAATAATATATATATATATATATATATATATATATATATATATATATATATATATATATATATATATATATATATATATATATATATATATATATATATATATATATTTCACAGTTGTCACCACCACTCACGGGCAGAGCCCTATTCAAGGAGGGGGTGTTGCACACACCAGTTATTCATCAACTAACGCAAACTACGCAGATGAGCACAGACGCAGGCTTTAAAGTCAGAGAGATTAAATTCAGCAGGAAACACAGAAGATGGAAGAGAATTCCACAGAACAGAGGTGGCAGGAAAGAAGGAAGCACCACAGCGAACAAGCCTGGAATTACCAATATCAACACAAAACTCATGCGCCGACACAGCACCCCTTGTGCAACGAGGGCGTCGTAAAGGTGGTGGCGAGTGGTCAAGTCTCTCGAGCACCTGCCGCTGCGGGCGGTACCTATAGAAAGAGATAAAGCACCAACATCGCGCCGCAAAAAGAGGGTCAAGTGAACTGGAAAGTACAGAACAGTTTATAAATCTGGCTTTGACTCGACCCTATCCAAAAGCCGGGTGAAACCAGAGAGCCCCCCAGATATGAGAGCAGTACTCCATACAAGGGCGGATGAGGCCCCTGTATAGCTGGAGCAACTGAGAAGAGGAAAAAAAGTCTCGCAGCCTAAACAGAACTCCCAGTTTCTTAGAGGCCGCCCTAGCAACCGTTGTGATGTGAGGTTTCCAAGACAGTTTTTTGGTTATGTTATATTGTCAACAGGAGAGACGAGAGAACCGTCGAAAGTGATAGGAAAGTTAGAAGGTGTCTTATAGAGGAAGATTTGTAGAAGTTGGGTTTTTAAGGAATTGAATTTCACAAGGTTGAGACGACCCCACCCGGAAATTCTATTCAGGTCAGAGAGAATAGAATCGGAAAGATTAAGACGAGAGGCAATTCTAGAAGTAAAAGAGGGAGCAGAATTGAAATGAGTTGAAGAATGAAGGGTCGAGTCATCGGCATACGAGTGGATAGAGTTAGATGTGCAGGTGAGAAGATCATTAATGAAAAGTAGGAATAAAGTAGGAGATAAGACAGAACCCTGAGGAACACCACTATTGACAGAAAAAGAAGAAGAAGTCGCCCCATCAACAACAGCCGATATTGAGCGATTTGAAAGAAAACTAGACATAAGTAAGCAAAGAGAAGGATGAAACCCAAAGGAGGGGAGCTTGGAGAGCAGTGACACGTGCCATACCCGGTCAAATGCCTTGGATATGTCAAGCGCCACCACGCAAGTCTCCCCGTAGTTCCTGAGGGCGGAAAAACATAAATCAGTTAGATAGGAAAGTATATCGCCAGTAGACCCGAGCGCCGAAAGCCGTACTCCCGATCAGATAGAATTTAATGATGCAGGATGATTCCATGAAATGAGAGTTGAGAAGGTTTTAAAGATCTTTACATAGAATACAAGTGAGAGCTATAGGGCGATAGTTAGAAGGATCAGAGCGGCTTTCTTTTTTAAAAACATGTAGGACATATATATATATATATATATATATATATATATATATATATATATATATATATGTATATATATATATATATATATATATATATATATATATATATATATATATATATATATATATATATATATATATATATTTAATAATAACTTATTCTTCTAGAAAATTAAATTATTTTCTAAAAATTTCTTTCGAAAATATTTATTTAATTGAATTAATTAAATGTATTCTTTTTTATAATTAAAATTATTAATTAATTGAAATTATATTTAATTTTCATCCAAGTTTTAAGACTTTCAGTGTTTTTGACTTACATTTCTAATTTTAGCTAACCCCGGCCCCGGCCCTGGCCCCGGTCTTTAAAGTATTTCACTGTAACAATTACATGTATACTACTCACACTGACAGTCTTACTAAGAACACACAATTCTTACCTTTCTGTCATACATTTATTAACTCACAGAGCTTACATAATTGTCCAAATACATTTATTAACTCACAGAGCTTACAATTTTTGTCTAAATTCTGTCATAGCTGTGAAATATAATGAACTAACCATCCTGTTCATCATATATTCTCTATGGTCATCATCCAATAAACAGAGTGAATTTGTCATCAGGTTCATTCTTTTATTATATTGAACTACAACCTGTTCAATTATTAAATAATTCATAATGATCTACTCCATGTTCATACATTTATTCTCAATGTATCTGCACATTCCTATGAACTGATCATTCTGACCATTCTTTAAAATTTTAATGAACATAATCTTGTTCATTTTTATACTTTGTTTTATTCTGAATACATCTCTCTTGCTACAAGCCTTTTATTCAGAATATACATCCCTTACTTCTGTTTTATTCTGAACACATATCTCTTGCCTACAAGTGTTCCCACTTTCAGAATGAAACCATTTTACATAACATTCACCCACCACCATGTGTGTTATGTTTTTATTTTTTTTCCTTCCCAAAACATTCATCAATCATTTGATGTGTTTTGTTTAAAATATTCATTACAGAACATACACTACCTTGTTTTGTTTTGCATAAAATTTCCTCTTCATTGACATATTACTCTTTATAGTACTATTGATATATTTTCAAGTTTGAATAACTATCAACACTACCTATGGAGATAGATCTGTTTTTATGTCATTAACTAGTAGAAAGGAAATTCATCCCTTCTATATAGACTATTCTATATAGGAACTACATATCTACACAGAACCAACACATTCTGTACTACTATTTGTTGTACTGACTGTTTCTCAGTCTTACCCATTGTTTTTCTTCTAGTATACAAAACAGAAAATGCTACACTGCCCTAATGATCTTATTCTTCTATTAGTTTTTAACTACTGATAATAATTTTTCAAGAGCCAACTTGACATTTTCTTTGTTTTAAAATATTAATAAATAGAGCTCTATTGTAATGTGAATTTCAATAGTTACTTTATTAATATTTATTTGTATACTACTTTCCAAAAACATAGACAATATGTCTATGAACATGCCTTTGCCACAAAGACATAATACAATCCATTTACCTAATATAGGTTTTGTTTCATCTTCATAATGATTTACTTACTTCAATTTAGAAATATGTAACAGCTTTAATATTTCTTCTTCATGGGTAAAATCAATTATTATGAAAGTATCTTAAATTGTCTCACTTGTTTACATTTGTCTTACACAATTTACATAATGTTTTAAACAAACTTTTAATTGTTTTTTTTTTCTTCCTTCTTCCTATGCATTCCAAACTCCACAGTTTGTTTCATAACTCATTGTTTTATTTCTAGTGTACCCAAACTACTTGTTACACTATATTGTTTAAAATTTTGTTCTGAAAACACACAAATTCATAAAACAAATTTTATTTGTTTTCATCTCACACATGTACTCAGAATTCAGAATTTAGTTTTGTTACATTACTTGTGTTGAAATTTGTCAGTACCTAATACCAAATTTTTGTCAAAATGTCAACTTTGTTTGAAATTTATGAAGCAACATAACTTTTTCATATTTGACATTTTAATTTTTTTTTCCATATATCATGGATAATTTTGACACCGTTATCTATCTTAAGTCCATCTAAGATAGTATATTATTTAATGACTTCAGTAATCAACTTTCATATAGTTTTTCTTCCATATGTCATAAACAGGTGTCATAAACAAATCTACATTTGTTTTCTTCTGTACTAAAACTTCATAGTTTTGTTTTGAACTCACAAGCAGCCCAAGACAATTTCACAATTGTTTTATTCCTTGTGTATTCAAAGCATGGCTTTGTTATACTACTTTGTCTAAAATTTTGTTGCAACATTCACACAAAATTTATTCATATCAGTCCTAAACAAATCTTTATTTGTTTTCACTTTGAGTATTCAAACATAGCTTTGTTACCCTACTCCTGTTGAAAATTTGTCATTTAGTCACACAATTTTCACTTAGAAATATCTGTTATTGACAACAATCAAATTTATTGCCAAAATGTCTATTAACCTATCTTTGAAATTATGGGACATCATAACTTTTCAAAAATTGACATTTTATTTCCCTTATATCTTTGATATTGAACACTGCCAACCTATCTCAATTCAGTCATCTGAGATAGTAATTTATGACTTCTGTATTTTAACTTCCCCCAAAAGTAGTTTTAAAATCAAGTCTTAAATATTTATGTGCATTTCTTACTTATTAACTTATTTCCTTGACCTAATAGTCAATCAGGTACTACCTAACTAACCACCTAAATGCATATAACAAATAGCATACATTGTATATTATTTGGCAGTAAGGCATATCTTCTACTTTGTTAATAACTATATTTCACACACATAATTGAACCAACCTTTTTCAATGTACATGAACTACAATAGGTTGTTCAAACATTCTTCAATAATTGTTTAGTAAATATTTCACATCATTATTGAACTTTACTACATTGTTCAGTATTAATGTTTGTACCACACAGTGCCTTGTATCCCACAGCTGTCTACATTCACTATGTGTTCTTTGTTACTTTAAACAATTATAATTGTTTTTGTTATACATAAAACACTTATTTAGAAAACAAATACCATCAATTTAAAATATTTTGTATATGTCTTGCATCTTACATATATTCTTAGAGTATATTCTAGCATCCTTTTTCAAAATATTTTGTTGTAATTGTGTATCACTTATATTCTATGTACAAATATTCTTTTACACAATGTACTATTCATTTATGATACTTCCCTTTAGTTCATATTTCTTGGAACTTACATTCCAATTTTTCTTGTCCAGTGGGACTAATTCCACTAATCACATTGTTTAATTATTTTCTGACTATAATTGTCCTAGTAGTACATAAAACAACATTGTTTAATTGTTTACAAAACTACTATTGCTACAGTCATTCAAAACACCGACTTTGACACTAGCACACAAAACATGGTTTTTGTCTTTGTCCCAGTCACGATTTGTACACTCATGTAAATGTAAAGTATGTAAAACACTACTTTTCTCAATTGTTTCTTTATACTGTATATCAGTATACAATTAGATCTTACAATAACTAAATTCACAAAGGATTTAAAAGTTATTTTCTCTATTATATTTTTTTTTCCACAAACTGAAAACACAAATTACTATCAACCGTTTTTAACTAGAATTCTATTAAAAGTAGTTGACACTCAGTAATTTTTTTCTCTCCATGTATTAAATGTTAAAGGAATCTACAGACTCTGTGCCATTTTTCTTTTAACTTTTCAATGTTTCAATAATTCCTTCTCTGTCATTAATTGAAATTCTTAATTGTTTTTCTACCTAAATCATTGTGCTACCAATGGATCTTTCTTTAGAAGGTTGAAAATTGTTCTCACTTATGAACTGCATAGTTCATTTCAGTCCTCTACCCAAGGCTGAAATTTTAATTTTTCATTTGTTTACTTCTGTCTTAAATGACTATAAAATTTAAATGAATCCATTGTGCAAGTGTCCTCTGTCAAACAGAACTTTCAATGTTTCATTTCTTATTTTTTTTTCCATCTTTTAAACAAGTTGAAAATATTTTTCTATCCCTAAGAATACTTACACAATTTATGTCTTCTTAGCCAGCCACCTATACAACTGAAAATTTTCATATTTCATTGTTCACATTGTTTCAAGAATACTGTGTACACAACAATTGTATTCTTAACATCAGAAAATTGAAATAAATTTTTCCTGTTGTACACACTTTTCAAGAATCTACATCACTCTTTTGATAGATTCTTATTGCTTTTTGGTTTCAAAATAGGAACTGTCTCTTATTTGATCCAGTAATCATAATCATACTTTCATCTTCCAAGTATGATTAAAATTTTTAACATTTTTTTTTAAACAAATGTTCTTTGAATTCAGGTATCTTATGCTTACTTGATCTTCATACATTTTAAATTTTGGAGTAATAAAATAATTCGAGTTGTTTTGGAATGTTAATTATATAAAAGCATTATTCATTTTTTTTTCTCATGTTTAAATACCATCTTTTCTCCTTGCAGATTTAAAAGATGACCACATATCTGATTCC
>JABUQX010134828.1:7500-10000 GCA_015478945.1 Trachelipus rathkii | reverse complement strand
TGGCCAGTCAAGGCTAGAGACAGTGCGTATCGGAGTGGAAAAATTCTCTCGCTATCACTCTTGTAATTTTCATTCTGCTAGAAATCGTAGGGAGGGATACTCTTCGACGAGCAAAGCGGGCTCTTCATCAAACGAAAGTGCGCTAACCTCCTTGGTCTCCCTACTGACAAACTTTCTGGCCTCTTGCCCAAAAAAACATCTCTAACAACTTATGCAAATCTGTCTTTCCTCCTCTTCATTCGCTCTGATGGTTCTTTTGCTAATCTCCAACTTGAAAAGGCCAATCTCTGTCGCCTCCTATTTTCCTCTTTAACTCAGACCCGGACGATTCTTGGGCAATTCCTCCTCCTCCTTCTTCTCTCCTCAGGCGTTCCTATGCCTTTGCCTTGTGAACCTTTCGATCGGGTGGTGCATGGGCTCCTTAAATCACGAACGTTAGGAAGGCGGTGGCCCGGATGGCATTCCTCCCCGAGTTTTGAGGAGTGTGCTTCCGTGCTATCCCGCCCCTCGTTCAAACTAATTCTCTTATTGTCTCGAATAACTGAGCACTTTCCCTTCATGTGGAAGCACGCACATGTCCAACTTCCGAAAAAAAGGAAAGCCCTCTGTCCTTCTTAAAACTAATCGCCTATAGGCTCTTACTTGTATTCTATCTAAGATCTTATAAACTCTCTTCAACTCTCATTTCTTAGATCATCTGGAATCTCATTCATCTTTCGATCGCCAGTACGGCTTTCGGGCGTTCGCGGTCTACTGGCGATATACTTTCCTATCTTACTGATTTATGTTTTCGCCCTTAGGAACTACGGGGAGACTTGACATATCGCCTGACATATCGAATGAGCATTTGACCGGTCATGCGACGCTCACTGCTCTCCAAGCCCCCTCCTTTGGGTTTCCTCTTCTTTGCTACTTATGTCTAGCTTCTTTCAAATCGCTCAATAAAGGCTGTTGTTGATGGGGCGAGCCACCGTTCATCCTTTAAATCAAAATAGGTGGTGTTCCTCAGGGTTCTGTCTTATCTCCTACTTTATTTCCTACTTTTCATTAATGATCTTGCTCACCTGCACTTCTAACTCTATTCACGTTCATATGCCGATGACTCGACCCTTTCATTCTTAAACTCATTTCAATTCTGCTCCTTCTTTTACTTCTAGCATTGCCTTTCGTCTTAATATTTCCGATTCTATTCTTCGCTGATCTGGAAGAATTCCGGGTGGGGTCGTCTGAAACTTGTGAAATTCAATTCTTTTAAAAACGTCAACTTCTACAAAGCTCCCCTCTAAGACCACCTTTTAACTTCCTATCTCTTTCACGGTTCTCTCGTCTCTCCTGTCGACCAATATAAACATCCTTGGCCTTAACTTAAACAAAAAAATGTCTTGAAACCTCACATCACAACGGTTGCTAAGCGCCTCCAGGAAGCTGGAGTAAAGGTAACCTAGAACTTTTTCCTCTTCACAGTTACGCCAGTTATACAAGGGCCTCATCCGCCCTTGTATGAGTACCAGTACATGCTCTCATATCTGGGCTCAGTTCACCCGGCTTTGAAGGTCGAGTCAAAGGCCAAAAAGACTTATCAACTGTCCTGTCTTTCTGAGTTCCACTTGACCCTCTATCTTTGCGGCGCGAGGTGTCTTTATCTCTTTTCTATAGGTACCGTAGCGGCAAGTGCTCGAGGAACTTTCCACCGCGTGCCACCACCTTTAAGACGCCCTCGCTAGCACAAAGGGTGCTGTGTCGGCCACATTGAGTTTTGGTTGATATCAGCAACTTCAGACTAGTTCGCTGCGGTGCCTCCTTTCCTGCCGGCCCACCTCTGTTCTGTGGATCTCTCCCATCTTCTGTGTTCCTACTCAATTTAATCTCCCTCACTTAAAGCCCGCGTCTGTGCTCACCTGTTGCGTAATTTGTGTTAGTTGATTTTTTGTTGTTTTTAAACACCCCCTCCTTGAATAGGGCATGCCCGTGAGGGGGTGATAACCGTAAAAAAAAAAAAAAAAAAAAAAAAAATATATATATATATATATAATATATATATATATAAATATATATGAAATATTATATATATATATATTATATATATATATATATATATATATATATATTACTTACGTCTTACGTCTTCCCTCAGGGAGGCCTACGGCCTGTCAGCGGAGACAACATCTATTTCCACGCAGTCCTTTCCAGAGTACACCATCCTCCATCAGCTGGCGAATCGCGGGCAGTCCATGTCTTCTCAGGGCTCCCTCCCACGCAATCTTTCCATCTTCCCTCGGTTTTTCCTCTCGGCCTTACTCCCTCCACTCTCACCACCACCACCTACTTGCGACTCGTTCCCGGCATCCTTATTATATGCCCCCACCATCTCAGTCTCGCTGATTCTATCCTGTTCAACACAGGCACCACACCAATTCTCTCTCTAACCCATTCGTTTCTCACTCTATCTCTTCTCGTCTTTCCCACTATCGTCCTCAACACCTTCATTTCAGCAGCTTTG
>JABUQX010134827.1:27500-28845 GCA_015478945.1 Trachelipus rathkii | reverse complement strand
TATATATATACATATATATATAGTATATTAAAGTAACGGACTTTCAAGGATCACAGAAACAGTCATGATGGAGATAGATAATAGATTTCCAAACTCTGCAAAACGATGACGCATGTGCAATTGCAACTTTTCTAAATCCTAGATACAAAACAAAATTTATTGAACTACTGTTAAAATTAATTTGGGATGCCTATGTGATGAAATGCTGCTAAAGGCGGAACTATCACTAGCCAATAAAAAGCAAAAGATCACAGAAACAGACACGCAATTACCATCTATTAGCGATATCATTGCCGAATCCATGAACGTTTTTCTAGCAGCGATGTTCGGAGGTGTCAAAAGACACTATCATTGATCGAAGAGTATCAAAAGAGAAAAAGCTTGAAATCAGATGAAGATCCACTGGTTTGGTGGCGTAATAATTGTAAAAGTTTTCACATCTTGCAGAGTCGCCAGGACGAAAATCTTAGCAAGCCCTTAACAAGTGTGGTTAGTGAGCGTCTTTCAGTGGTGCAGATCTCATTTACGATGGAAAGAGTTGCAAACTATGCACGGAAAAGTCTCTAGTTTTTGGGAAAAAAATATAAGTTGAATTATTAATTTAAAGCATTAATATATATAACCTTTCCAAATGGATGGAGGTTTGGGAAAGAGGTTGGTGGTGCAAAGAGTTGGGTCCAAGCGCCCTGCACTATATAATACGGTATATATATATATATATATATATATATATATATAGCATAGATATATATATATATATATATATATATATATATATATATATATATATTTATATATATATATATATAAATATATATATATATATAAAGATATATATATTTATTATATATATATAAATATATATATATATATATATATATATATATAAATATAAATATATATATATATATATATATATATATATATATATATATATATATATATATATATATATATATATATATATATATATATATATATATATAAATATATAATATATATATATATATATATATATATATTATATATATATATATATATATATATATATATATATATATATATATAGTTAGTATATATATATATATATACATATATATATATATATATATATATATAAATATATATATATATATATATATATATAATATATATATATATATATATATATATATATATATTATATATATATATATATATATATTATATATATATTATTATATTATTATTATTACATATATATATATATTAATAGTATTATTACATATACATATTACATATATATTATTATTATTACATATACATATTATTATTATATTATATATTATTTATTATTATTGTTGGT
>JABUQX010134827.1:0-17500 GCA_015478945.1 Trachelipus rathkii | reverse complement strand
GAATTTGTAACATAGGATAATAGTGAGATAAATATATATATATAAGTATAGGTAGGTATAGGGATATATGATAAATAAGATATAAAATAATAGTATATAATATAGAATAAAAATATATATATAACTGTAAAACACTGAAATAGAAATGAAAAATGATATTCTTCGGCCACGTCAGTATCGTATCAGTTTTGACAAGTAAAAGACTGAACGATAATAACTACAGTAGAATCAGATAGTAAGAAAAGTATATTTTCGTTTATAGAGTATAGTGATAGTTAATATAGATAGGAAGTATAGATATATAGGTTAATAGTATATATATTGATAGTAGAGAGTAGTATATAAGATTAATAGTTATAAGAAGAAGGGAGTAATATAAGTATATAGATATGTATATAGTAGTAATATAATAAGTATAGATAGTATAAGATATAATATAGAAATATAATATAGTGAATGATATAAAAGTAGAAGGATAGAATAATAAAGATATAGTATAATATAGTAGGTAGATATATAAGGTAGTATGATAAGTAGAAGGGTAGTATATATATAGTATTTTAAAGAATAGAGGAATATATATATATAGTAATAATATATAATAATAAATATAAATAATATAAATATAAATATTAATTAATAAAAATAATAAAATGAAATATATATGAAAGTAGATAGTAGTAGTAAATGCGTATATGTATAGGATATATAGTAAATGATTAGTATAGATAAGGTAATAAGTGAGATTTAGTATAGTATAGTATATTATAGAGAGGATGTTATGTATAATTAAGGAGTAAAGGTAAAATGAGGAAAAGATAAATAGTAGTATAAGGTATATCTAAGTAGTATATATAAAAAAAGAGGGAATAATATAGGAGGAAGATAAGATGAATAGATATAAGAATAATAAATAGTAGTAGTAAAAGTGATATATGTAGGTAGAGTAGTATAGCGAATAGTATAGTGAGTATAATAGCTTAAGAAATAGATAATATATAGTATATAAAAATAAAAGTATGTTAATAGTATAAGTAGTGATAAAAGTAAGGGAGGTAATAAATATATGATATATAGTATAGATAGATAGAGTACGGATAGATATAGGAGGTAGTAATAATAGGATATATATATATAGAAGGTAAATAATAAAATAGTAGATATAGAAATAGGTGTTGATAGAGATATAAATATAAGCTGGAGAAAACACTGTAAAGTAGAAGAGAAGGAATATATATATCTACCACGATCATTATCGTCATTAGTACAAGTTTTGAGAGAAACTACATAGTGGAACAATAACGTGAAAAGAAGTAGAGTCGATGAAGTAATAATGGGAAGGAAGGAGGGTAGGTAGATAGGATAGTAAATAAGGTGAGAAATAGTATAATAGAGGATAATAGTAGTATAGAGATATAAAGAGAAGTAGTAAGATATAGTATAATATAGTAGTAGGTATAGATATAGGTAAGTGATATAATGTAGGAAAAGAGGAGAATAATAAGTAGGCCGAAACATTTCCAGTTATGTGCAGTATCAATAATGTAGTATTTTAAAACTATTAAAAGAACTACAGTGAAGAGAGGAATACATTTCGGGAGATCAGGGCGGGATATAAAAGCGAATAAGCGCGAAAACGGGTATAATAAATGGAGAGTAATGGAGTAAGTGAGGAAAAAACGAGATTTAATAGGCAGTGTATGTAAATAGATAAGATTCTATGTCAAAAAAATCTGGCAATCGCTAAAAACAGGTGCCATTAGAAAAGGGAGGTCGATGAAAGAATGGGATAACGGGGACTGTAGACGAGGGGGTCTGTAAACGCGAAGAATCTCTTATCACGGCAGCAAAGATAATACTTGGTGAGTATAGGTATGAGGTATAGTATATATTATAGTATATATATAGTATAATAAATAGATAAGGAGATAGTAGTAGATAGGTGAGATGATAGGATAGAAGTATTAGAATATATATGATGAGAATAGTATGAATATAAGGGGGGTATAGTAACAGTGAGTAATAGATAGGATAGATATATAGAGACATAGGAAGAATATATAGAAGGAGATAGGCTAAGTATATGATATAGTAATATAGTAGAGGAGAGGGAATTGAATATATAGATATAGTATATATATAGCTTATATATAGGGTATGATATAAAGTAATAAAATAGGTATATATATACGGGACACGTAGGGGGCTGACGAGACCGGCACGGGAAACAAGGTAGGGGAGAGAGAGTTCCATACACCCGAGGTAGGAGAGGGGCGGAGAACCCCCGCGTGTACGCAAATACCAAAGGAGCGGGGGTTCGAGACCCTCCCCGGAGGGAAAATAAGCCTACCCCGTAGTTTGCCCGGGGAGGAAGGCCGGAGGAGACCCGCTAAGTCCTGCCATCGGAGGGCGGGAAAGTGGATATACCCATTGGGGGGGTATTCGTGTAGTATTTTAAACACCAGCCCATTATTCAAAGGAAAGGGCAAATGTAAGGGGTACGGGTTGATTAGAAGAATAAGGAGATTAAAATACATCTTGCGAAACATGTTAATAACTTTTTTTTTTAGAAAGTCAGGCATTGTTAAGTTCGCAAAGATAAACTAACTCTTTACGCTATGATTCCAAAAAGAGATTCCCGTGTTTACGTAGGGCTGGCATTAGAGAATTTTAAGATAAATATGACAGACGAATGGAAACGGCGAGACCATAAAATGAATAGGTATAGAGTAATAAAATAATAGAAAAGATAGAGTACTATAGTATATGTATAATATAGGAGGAAAATAAATATGAAGTAGATAAGCCCCGTTATGTTAGAAAATGTATTGTGATATTTAGGATTAGAATGAAATATAATTCTTTTCTTTGGCTTTCTGCACCTGTCCGTATTGTGCGCGACAAGGATATAGGGGGGGAGGTATGGGCTGTGACAAAGAGCATCGGAAAAGAAAAAGCAGTAGAAGAATATGACAAACGTCGAAAGAAAGCCCAGCCTGTACCGCCCCCTCTTACCATATAATTAGGGAGAAAGCTCGGTCACAGGACAAAAAAAATCCACCCTATGAGGGGCATCATAGACCGGCGACGGACCCTCACTGATGCGTAAATCGTCAAATGGGTAAGTTTCATCCCAACTGCCCAGGATGCCAGAACCATGCCCCCCGATATACAAAAAAGGATATATAGATATATATAGTATAGTAGTGAGAGATAGAAGAATAGGGAGGTATATAGATAAGAATATATAGTATAAAGATATGAAATATATAAGTATAGTAGGTATTTGTGGGGATATAGAGGTAATAATAGTAGTATATAGGAGAATATGAGTAGTAGTAGTAATATGAGGAAATAGAGAATATATAGAGAGATAGATATATAATTAAAAGGGTGTGGGGCGGCGGCGAAGCGTGAGGTCTAAAAATCAGGATTTTTAAAAGTAGATCGAGTGGGTGGGTTGAGGATGGATGGTATGAAGAAACCAAACGGTGAGGTTGGGCCACATGTTAATAAAAAAAATTGCCACCAATTGTAATATATTTATAAAGGCAATTATTATAGCTGTGGTTGTATATATGAATAATTGGTCATGACCTGCGAAAGAATGCTGGATGTATAAGGATATTTTGGATTTAAGTAAACGACAAGACTTACTGTGGGAGAAGAAGTGAGGGAGTAGAATAACCTAACAAAATAATTTAACCAAAAAACTGAATGGTCGCTAAACAGGGAATTAGTCAAAACATGGGGAGATGGGGGTAAAATATAGTTTGGATGAGGCAAACGGTGGCTGCTGTGGTTACAAATAAATGTATGTCATTGATCTTGTGTACTTCTAAAAAAATCCAGTAGAGGGTTATTGGATAGAGTTTTTATAGGAAGTGGACAGGCGAGGAATTATACCATGGTGATACATAACGAGAGAATGATTGAGATCAATGTTATTGGTCCGTAAGGAAATAGTATAAGCGAGAGAGAGAGCGGAGGGGGGGGAGGGAGTAAACGATGGAATAAAAATAGATATATGGAGAGGAGAGTGCAGTTTATTAGTCCTCTTACGTGACAGAAGGATTTAAAAAAGAAAAATATAGCTGAAAAGAATTAAAGGGATTATGGTAACAGAATAGCGCCTCCACCTCCATAATACATGTTCTAGTTGGTGATTATGAACTCGGAAGCAGCATTTCATAGAATTGTAAGTATGAAGAGAATTCGAAAGAGGGCCAATTTAAGACAGTAGGTATAAGGCAGCTTCACACGCTCAAAAATGATAATAAAAAAGTCCAATCTATGTAAGACTAAGCATGAAAACTCATAAGACATTTGTGTTATTAGGCGTATATAGGCGATTAGAAATCTATGTAAACTAACTAAACATCTAACATGAAAGCCGATATTTACTAAAAGGATGGAGTAGCTGATAACGAAGTTAATTAATATATAGGAAAGGGTATATAAGGTAATAATAAGTAGATAGGGTAATAATGAGATATGAGTATAGGGAAAAATAGAGGTATATATATGAGGATAATGAGAAGATGAGTATAGAAGGAATATAAAATAGTAGAAATAATAGAGTAGAATAAATATATATATGGAAGGTAGTATGAAGAGGTAAGTAGTATATAGATGATAGATATAAGTGAGTATAGTATACAGTAAAATGTGGTGGTAATTGTATTGAGTAAATTTATATATAATTGCACTGCTACAATGGGATAAACAAAAGACGCATGGGGTGGACAACAAGGTAGACAGGGAGCCTTGCGAACACTGTATTCGGGGATTACGGAGATGTTTAAAAGCCAAAGAAGTGACTAGCAGGGCCTAACTACAGAATGAGATCGACATATGGCCCAAAATGGGCGAACAAAAGATATCGTAGTATTTGTAGTCGACTAGCGCTAATCTCAGATTAATTAAAGCATAGGATATAAATATATATGATTATATGATAAAAAATACGTAGATATAGTTTAAAGGTATAAAATAGAAATAGTAGATTATATTATAGTAAGATGTATAGAATATATAGTATAGTAGGGAGTGTATGAAATATAGGGAGAAAGTATATATAGAAAGATTAGTAAAATATAGTATATAAGTAAACGAGTATATAGGAATAAGGTAAAGTATAGTATAAATAATAATATAGGTAATAGTAATAAGGTAGGTAAGATATAGTAATTAGTATATATGTTATTATTTGATTGAGAGAATATAAAACAAAAAAGAAATAATAAAAAGAATAAAAAATAGAGAGAAGGAGAAAATAAAGAAAGATGTCATTGACTATTCATACGATGGTAAGACATAACATATGGTGTACGAAAAAAAGTGGAACCAAAAGTTAGAAGGCTAGAGAGAAAAGCAAAAGAAAGTGTGGATTGCGAAACACAGAAAGAATTTGATGAACAAAATGGCGAGAGAATACAGAGTGGGAGGGGACAAGATAATTAAGGGGCTTGCAGAGAGATAAGGAAGAAAGGCTAAAGAAAAGGCCGAAATATTAAGTGAAGAAATGATAATAAAATGGGAGATATAACTGCAAGGCAAATACAGCTATGTGGACAGAGAAACACAAACAAGCTGTGAGAACAAGAGCTTGCCAACTTGCCGAAAAAAAAACAATTGGGAGAGGGGGAGGATGAAGAAAATAAAAAGCAAAGGTACAGAATTAGCTTCAATCAACACTTAGGAAGATATTGAAGGAGCTAAACTTAGTAACAATCGTATTCATCGAGAGGAGCGGATTAATTCACAGAAGAAGGGAAACATAAGGTGAAATAACGAGGGCAATGAAAATTCTCGAGGAGTCAGGCTAGGAATATGAATGGAATAAAGAAGCGGGGTAGGAGAAAAGCAGCTGGGAGGACGAGACAAAAGAAGAGAACTCGATGGAGACAAAGAGACTAAAGAGTCAAGACCAGAAGAAAACAAAAAAGAATTTGTCAAGCTAATAGGAGACCAATCTTCAGAAGCAAACTTAATGATCGAGCAAGCCCCACAAAATTGGAGGAATGAGAAAAGCCAGCACCCGTAATGCTGCGAAGGCCATTCTGACATGTCCAAAACATCAGGTAATTTAGAGAAGGGTAATAAGCGGAAATGGGAGAGAGGTTGTAGATATGATTAATAGGATATTAATATAGTTTGGGTGGTGGGATGTAGTAGGAAAGGGTAATTAAATCTAATAAGAAACAGAACCAAACTAATAACGGTTTTTTGCAAACCAAAGGCTTGAAAAAGGGAAACAAAAAGAAATAAAAAAAGGTGTCCAAGAAGAATACTAAAAAGATTATTGCATTTAGTCTGGGTGAGACAGTTTCGATGCAGTTTATGGGATATTTGTGGATAACTGGTATATTTATTTTAGCATTAGTATGTATGATGATAACTTTGTAAATATATTTATGAGGGTTTTGTTAGATTGTTAATGATTATTTGTAGAGACCTCATTCGGGGGATATAATACACAATAAATGATTAAAATAAAAGAAATGGTACGGAATGGAAGAAAGAGTACTTCAATCACCTGAGTGGGATATCATCAATTAGTTAAGGCGGTCTGCGTAATTAAAAGCGTATAGGAAAGTTCATCCTTACATAAAGCGTTCATCCTACATATTACAGAGTAGGAAAGATATCGTCAGAGCCATGGCATTCTAGTGTTGAGATAAAGGATCTAGAGTGAAATAAGGAAAATGAATAAATAGATATAGCAATAGAGTGGAGCAATGAAGACTGTCAAGTGAGGAAATAGTTAAAATTTTGATTCGGTGAGGAGTATAGAATGTGTGTTGAAAAGAAAATAACATCCTTCCTGATTATGAGGTTGAATGAGGAGCTTAAGAAAAGATTTAGTTTATATTTTTTTTTTGTGATTATTAGTTGTAAAAATAATTAATAACAAAAAGAAAAAGAATGAAGCAATAGGAACGAAAATAGGAAGTATCGGAGCAAATGCGTGAGAAGTAGAAGAGCAAAACACCAAGAAGGGAGGGTGAAGGATTCCTCAGAAAATTGTAGGCAGGCAGGGAACCTTAAGAATATAGGAACATATATTAAAGGCGAAAGAAGGGGAATGTATGGCAATCGCTATTCAATTAAGATGAGACTGTTGAGAATATTAGAGTCTCGAAGAGTGAAACGGAAGAATTACGATGAGATGCAAAGGGGTGTCGGGAATCTCTATCCAAAAAAGACTTGGCTGAGGCGAATTAAGTTACAGAATACTTAGAGCTAGGATAAAAAGGATACAGAGCATAGGCGTTACATCAAGAATTAAACCATTAGTTATGAATTGAAAAAAGTAAAATTCTATAAGAATAGAAAATGAGTAGAGATATGGAGCCCAAGGAGATATGGCACACAAAGAAACGAGTGGCTAGAAAATGTATCAAGATAAAGTGAGGTAAAGCAAGGGGTGTAGAGCTAGGGTCAAGAAAGGGGCGAAAGCGCGCAATCGGTTGTTAGGCGTTGACAAATTGAAAAAGAGGTAGAAATAAAACAAGTACAAGGAGCGAAAAATGGAGGGAGGGGAAGAACAATACTTGGGCAAAAAAAGAACTTTTAGAAAGTTTGGAGTATGTACCAACACGAAGTCGTATAAAAGAAAGTTGGAACGAGAGAGAAATATTTAATAAAAATCGAAAGAAAATAGGGAAAGCGCAAATTGTTCAGTATGTAGCGATACCTCGGAGATAAAAAGATACTGGAAAAAGGAGAAAAATGGTATAAAATTTAACACAAGACAAGAGATAAAAAATATAGGTTGGAAGAAAAAGTAAAATAATCAGGGAGTCTAAATTAAGGTAGAAATTTTAAAACAAAAGTTATAGAGTGGAAGGTAAAGCCTAATTAATAACCTCTTCCAAGATGTGGGAGGCCCTGAGAAATGTTAATGAAAGAGGATCCGAAACAGAAATTAAAAGATTTGTATTAGACTTATTTTGTAAAACCCAAAGTAATAAAGGAAAAGATGGTGAAAAGTAGGAAATGGAACAGACCAATTTCACATAATTGAAGTCAGAGGTAGTACAGCAAAGGATGGATAAAGCAGAAAGAAAATATAGAAAGGTAAGAGTATAAGAAGTTGTAGACAGATAATGGGAGATGAAGAAATATAAGTTAGTAAAAAAAGGCAAATAAGAAAAAAACATACGAGAACGAATATGGAAAGTGAACAAGTTATTACTAAATACATAGACACAAAGAAAGCTAGGAAGACGGGAATGAAATTAAGAATGGAAGATGGTTGAAGCGAAGAAGAGTGATGGCGAGATTTTATCATTGTTGTTTAAGACTCATATCAATATAATAGCAATGGGGAAAATATACCCCAGTTGAATGGAATTGAAGCGTCGTACTGGTTATGGCTAGTTTATAAATAGTTAAAGAAGAACTTCCCTACAAACAAACGGTGAATAAGGTGGGAGAAAATGATGAAAGTTGATAGTATGGGATGAAGGGAATAAAAAAGAGTAACAATGAGCACATTTAACCCAAAAAGGTCTTGTTGAAAAAAGGAAGCCCAAAGGAGGGATCATGGAAAAACGACCTCGATTTGGGAGAAAGACTTGGGCAAATTGTGTACAAAACCCAAAACGAAGGGCCAAATTTACAAAGTATAGAAGAAAGGGAAGGTCACTTTATACAAAAGGAAAATAAGTAAGAGCGGAGAGAAATAGTAATAATGGAATAGATAATAAGAATAATGAAATGAATAAGTAAAAATAGATAATAATATAATAATGAAGTGGAATGAAGAAGAATCGGAACAAAATAAAGGAAATCTGATGGGAGAAGTAGGTGAGAAAAGGTTATGAGTAAATGAATGAATAATGAAAAAATCACAGGTTTGGGCAAATTTGTGGATTAAAGAGGAGCAAAATCATGAGGTAGTAGGCAGTAAGATAGGGTAAAATTCTAGGAAAAACAAAGCCAAGATGAAATAACAAAAGTTACATTAGAAACAATAAGATATAATGACTTTAAAGTGCCTCAGGAGTACAAATGCGAGTATGAGTAAGAATATTGTAAAGAAAGAACCAGAGATAAAAATGAGAAAAAAGTAGATGAAGGCAACATTGAACAGTTCGATGCATAGAGAAAAAGATAGTGCAAAGAAAGCAGAAGAGGGTCAAATATCTCGAGCCGAGCAGCACTTACTGGGAATTTAGGGAAAATAAAGATAAGAAAATAGGGAAAGTCGAAAAGAGGAATCAGGAATAAGTGAAACAAAAGAACGCTGCAGAACAAAAGTAAAGTAACAGAAAAGGCTGATTTATGCCGTCGAAGTAGGCAGTAAAATTAAGCGTAAAGGGGAAAGATAAAGGTGATTAAGACGATAGCAAATGAGGCGGATGCTAGAGATAACAATATCGAGCAGCATGATTTTTGAATGGATGTTAAATGAGCATTGGGGCAGAACTAGGTATTGGCAGATAATGAAAACACTATAGCAGGAAGAGATAGATATTACTACCAGTGTGATGGAAACATAAAATAAAAACATGTGAATAGTTTTAAGATGAAATCTAAAGAAATCTATGATATTGAGATGGGAAGAAACGTGAAAAGCCAAAATGGGGGAATAGTATACTGGAGGGCAAGGAAAAAGTGGGCCTTTAAGATGGGGAAGAAAGCCATTCTATACAAAGAAGATATAAATGGAAGGGATGAGGGAATGACTTGAATCATGTGGCCCTCAGATTGATATAGAATCAAAAATGGGGGATTAAAAATATAGGGAAATGAACCAGGGGAGGAGAAGTTGTTAAAAGCAACAAATAGAGAAGTGAGTAGAGAAAGTCGAATCATGGGAGAGTATAGAACTCATACCGGACTTGCATGTGTAAGTAGTTAGTTGAGAATGGGGCTGTGGACAATGGTTCGACACCAGATGGGGAGAAAAGGGGGTATGACCCAGCAATTCATTTGAGTTTAAGATGTGGCATAAGAAACCCAAAGGATACAAACAAAGAAGATGATATTTATCTTATAAGCTTTGCGCATCTAAGAGGGATCCTTTAGAAAAGAATCCTGACAGAGTTTGTGAGAGGTGGGATAGAAAAAATGGAATGAGTGGGAAGGAATAAGGGTTGGAAAATACATAACAAGAACCGAGGAAGGGATAGCGAGGGGTAAGGATTTCAAGTTGGGGAAACCAGTTATAAAAGAAGAGAAAAGTCAGATTTGCGCTAGATAAATCAAAAATCGAGCATAGGCAAGAGTGTACAGCATCTAAAAAGAGCTAAAAATTTTAAGAAAGACAAGAGTATATTGGTAGAGAAAACGTAATAACTCTCAGATTACAAAAAGAGAGGATTGGAGGAAACAATGAAGTTATTAAACGAATGACAGGATTCTATATGTAAAGCACACGCATAGTGGTAACGCGATCCACAAAAGGAAAAAGATTGGAGAGTAGTATTTAATGGCAGCTTTGCCAGTACGAAATGTGAGATTTCTATAAAGTAATAGTTAATTCACAGGAGTCACAGATAAATATTTCAACCTGACAAGCAGTCCTATTAAGTGCAGAAAAAGAGAAAGGGACTTTTCATGACAGATAGAGGGAAAGAGTGTTTTATCGAATACAGGGTATACTTGAAGAAGAATAAAAGAGAGAGATATCACGGGCGTTTTTAGTGGGTTCCTGATAGGGTAAATTAGATAAAACGTCGCAGAAGAGAGAAATATAGGAGTAGAATGCAAGTAATGTGGCGAAAGTGTAGGCTCCGCTTCTAATAGCGAGAAAATAATGTTTTGGAAACTAACTACAGAATGTTAATGGTAAGGCGCGGAAAAAATGCGGAAGTAATTGAGGCCAAAGAGGAAAGATACCATACTTAGAAATGGTCGTATGTGATGATTGTTAGAGTCTGGGTGGAAATCCAGGAGAAAGATGAGGCCTGTAAGCAGGTTATA
Organism: Trachelipus rathkii; assembly: GCA_015478945.1. Taxonomy (NCBI): domain Eukaryota; kingdom Metazoa; phylum Arthropoda; class Malacostraca; order Isopoda; family Trachelipodidae; genus Trachelipus; species Trachelipus rathkii. The sequence goes on along the minus strand of JABUQX010134827.1, from coordinate 6,565 downwards.
AAGGATTAAGAAATTTTAAAATTGAGTGGTTTAAGTGTTGGGAGAAAGGAGGGTCGAATAAGGCATAATATTCAAGAGAAAATTTTTAGAAAAATATTAATGAAAACAAGTACGTTAAGCGAAAAGATGTGAAAGGAAAATAAACTTATCACATATAAGATAAAGTTACCTGTTTACAAGAAAGAGTATGTAGGCGTTGAAGTTGGGGAACCGAGGAGAAGATAGGAGTTATAAATGGAAAGCCTAGGGGTAGATATAACAAAATAAAAAGATGACAAAGAGAGGAAGGAGATACTGCGAGGGTGTATTTGTTCGCGAATATAATGATCCACGTAGGATGTTGATTAAGTCCAGTGCGTACTAGTAGGGAAGAAGAGTAGTTGTCAAGAAATTTATGCGATAGAAGAAAGTATGAACTGGAGAGTAATTTGAAAGGAATTCCATTGACAAATATAAAAAAAAAGGTTACATAAAATGGGCTAAAGAAGGATGTTAATTAGAGGGTTAATGAATTATTATCAAAAGTCCCTGAGGGGCCAGTACAATGCCAGAATGTAGGGTATTAAAAGGGTATGAAAAGGGTAGGGAGAAGGTACGGATGTAAATTCAGGATGGTTCACCACAAGGGAAGATAGGCATAATGGCTGCAGTGGCATAAGATATAAAGGGTTCATTGGAGGAGAATAGATGAAGAAATAGAGTTCGGAGTTGGGTAGGTTATCTAAAGACGAAGATTGAATAACCGATTAAATAAGAAAATGTTGATGGTTAAAGCGAGAACAGAGAATAGAAGAGGTTGGAGGGGCAGCCAGATAAGCTATCAAAACATAACATCAAATTTTTAAGAAAGATGAATTAATAAATGAAAGATAAACCAAAGAGTATTTTGATAGGATAGGTAAATGGGGTATACAGAGAGTATATGTAAAGAAGGAATCGAAAAGATGTCCAAAAGATTTGGGTGTATAATAGAGTTAATGTAATTAGATCACAGAACAATGAGCAAAACGCAAAAGGGAAATTATGGTGTACCAGGACAAGCGTGAAAATTGGAGCGAGTGATTGAGCAAGGAAGGAGGAATATCTGTTAGATGAGGGTTTAGGTGTGAAAACAATGAAAGCTGAATGAGAGCACGGGATGGTCCGAAAATTTGCGAACAAAAGACAAAAAGGCTCCAATGCGGCTGAGACAAAAAATTAAAGAAAATGAGAAATTAGATGATGGAAAAGAGAAAATTATAAAAGGTAAACAGTGAAAGATGGCGAACATACAACTCAAGAAAGAAAAAGACTCAGACAAGCAAAGCTCATGGACGAATCTGAGGTATCTCAGATGTGAGATGGATGAAATTAAGAAAGCAAAAGTAGGCTGAAAAGTTTAAGAGTTAAAGAGAGAATGTGGCATAAAAAAAGCCTGGCAATAAAAGTCTATGACAATCACCAGAATTAAAAGAATGCAGAGAAGAGGCGTAATTCACAGAATGAGGATGACAGAAATAAAGGAAGTGTCGATGATACTGAACCAATAACAAAATAAAAAGAGGAAGAGAAGCGATTAGCCAAAGAAGGTCAAAATTTTGGCAAAATTCGCGTACGCATTTAAAGATGGGATGTAAATGAATAATTAAGAGGTTAGGGATGAGGAAGAATAAAAAGTACTGAAGATAACGTAATCAGTATTGGATTGTTACAAGTACCACATTGGTATTACTAGCCAAAAGTAGTTTCATTGTATACAAGGCGGAATAATGAGACAGATACCAACTTGTAGAGATGTAATGGACATAGTGTAGGGAAGAACAAACATTTAAGATGGCGTTAAAGAGGGAAAAAAAGTAACTAAATTCAGGTGGGAGCAGAGGGAGAAGAGATGAAGAAGGATTCGAGAAAGATGGGGACAAAGATGCAGAAAAGCGCCATGACAAGGCCAAGCTCAGCAGGGTATGGAAGTGAGCCGAAAAGATTAGATTAAAATATGAGGAAGTAACCACCAGATTACAAAGATGGGGATAGGAGTGACCTGGGGCGCCTGGCGGGGGAAGTTAAAGAGGAGGGAAGGGGGAAGAGAAAAGAAGAGTGATTGGATGAGTAGTCGCCAGTAAGGAGCAGAGCGATACAGTAGAGAGATGGGGTAATTGCAAGGAGATAGACGGATGCTGCGAGCGAAGGCGTCTTAAGAAGATGGAAGCAGCCGGGAAGGAGGTAATGGGAAAGAGTGGAGGCCAGAGCAGGATAAAGGGAGTTGAAACGTGAGAAGCATAACAAAGAAAAGTGAAAAAAGGGAGCAATAAGAAATGGGGAAATGTGAGGGGAAACAGAAGAAAAAGTGAAAAGGTGGAGGCAAAAGAATACAGGTGGGATGAGGTTTCAACCCCGCGGCAGAGTGGCGTCAGAAAGGAGGGGTCATTGGGGAAAGACACATGAGAGAAAGTAAGAAAGGGTAGAGTACAATGGCGTGTCGACTCGGATAGAACAAGGACCAAGGTAGGAAAGGACAGATGTGGAGAACGTGGAACGAATGGTGCCGGATGAGGAAGTCAAAGATGAGAGATAATAGGACCAATAACACGAAATGGCAAAGGGATGTAGAGGAGAGAAAACGTGTAGAAGACGTGTGTACACCAAATCATCTGGACGTAACGGCGTGAAGAGGTGGAAGGAAAGAGAACGTGGTGTCGTCCGAGCAGTTGGATGGCAGGACAAAGAGATGCTACTTAGGATAAAGATGGAAACAGGTCAGTATCGGGCTGGATTGGTGGTGGAAAGAGGAAGGAGGAACAAGAAGAAGATGGCCCTGGAGGTGCAAAAAGGAAGGAAATGGACAGTGAAAAAGAAGTCGCACCGAGGGGTAGGGAGAGGGAAGCCGGAATAGAGAAGAGAAGTGTACGGTGCAAACAAAGAAATAGGTGGGGAAGTAGGAAAAGAGGAAAGGGACAGAAGGAGGTGGACGTGCAAAACAGAGGAGAGAAGAGAGTAGATGGGAAAAGAAAAAATGAAACAAAGAAGACGGGTTAAAAAACAACGAATGGGGAAAGACCGAAGTAACAAAATAGTGCGGCGGGAAGAGAAAAGGGCAAAGGGAATAAGGAGACTGGAGAACAAGAAGACAGAACAGAAGATAAGACTGAACTGAAGAAACGCGAAAGGGAATGAACAAGAAAAACGAATATATGACGGCAAAAGAAGAGGTGTATGATGGGAAGAAAAAGTAAATGAAAAAAAAGAATGAATAATAATGAATAAAAAGATAAAAAGGAAAAGTAAAAGGAGAAGCAGGACGTGATACGGACTAGAGGGGAATGAGAGAGGGAAGAGAATGGAAAGGTGAACATGCAACGATGGGGGACAAAAAAAATGACCAAAAAGATGGAGAAAGGAGGAAGAAAAAAGCAAAAAGAAGGGCAGACAACAGGAAAAAATGAGAAAAAGGGACAGAGATGGCAAGAGTACAGGGGAAGGGGAAGATTAGGGCGGCAAAAAGGAATGAAAGGCGAAAGGAAAGCCAAAGAGGAGGAAAATAGAATGAAAAGTGAGGAAGACTGCAAGCAAGATACCAAAGCGTAGGCAGAAACGGCCAAACAGCTGATAATGGAAAGAGACAACGAACGTGCCAACATGTGCAAGCAGAGGGAAGAAAAAGCACAAAGACAGAGAAGGGTGGTGTGGAGGCTGCCAGAGAAAAGAAATCAACAGCATGGAAATAAAGGAAGGAGTGAACGGTGGAGGGAGTGAGACATTCAATGATTGCATCAGGAGCATGACACACGAGGAAAAAGGAAACGGGAGAGGTACAGTGGGAGAGATAGAGCTGTGGGCAAGGGAAAGTCTAATATCAGCATGCATACTAGGTGACTGTAAGTTAAGATTGCACATAGAAATTCTCTAGTAGAATAGGGATATGACCTACGTTTCGCCACAAGTGCTACCGAATTATAAGAGCGAATGAATGGTTAATCGGAGCAACGACAAAATAGTAAACCAACCAAGAAACATAGGACGAACGTAGAAGGCTTAGGCTTCGAAGTTTGCACATTCGTGCTGAAGACATTAGACATAGTGCGATTCATGCAATTACGCATTGCCTTCCAAACATCTAAAATTTATTCAATGTACGGAAAGAACTCCATAACACCCTCCCCTGCCACAATTCGCTGAGCCAGTTGCTGACAATACAGAGCTCTAATATTATACATCAAAAAGAGCTACAATTTGGTGAATTATTTTTCTTTATTTTTTGTTATTCCAGAAAGCTACCACAGATGTCTTCACATGTACAGAGGTAACTGAGTGAAGAAGGCTGATCGAAAAAAAGAGATTTGTAAGAGGCGAATCGATTGTCAAATGATAAATATTCCCCGAAATTACGTGAATGGCGCTGGAAAGAGAAGCGTGTGCAAACCAAAAGCTAAAAAGGGACAAAAATAAAGAAAAAGTTAGCATTTCAACTAAAGATCATGCGTGGCAGGGGGGAGGAGTTAAGCAAACAGTAACGTAGAGCAAAGATGTGGTGATGAAAACAGCGTTTAAATTTGTAGGAATTGTCTCATGTGACTACTGAATGTTAGGGTTATAGTGTTGTATGCAATAAAATTTAACTTAGTGGTGTAAATAAGGCCGTGAGTAAAAGCAAGAGAGAGTTGAGATATTGTAGACAAAACCAAAAGAGTAGCTTAGCATCTGGGCAGACCGAGTGCCTTCTTCAATGAGTATTGAGCTGCGACCATTTTATAGAGGTAAAAATAAGTAATTACATAGATATACGTCCAGATAGGGTAAATTATTTAATAAGAAATAATGGCACGAAATTTGACATAACATGGCAAGCACCTGAGGAGAGTGTCAATTCAAAGGAGCTCAAATATTATCACTTCGCTAATGACCATGAGAAGCTAGACGACTCGCGTTCAAACAATTTCGCAGAATGAAAATTAATATTAAGCATTCAATATATAGACATAGATATATATATATAATAATAGATAATAATATATATAGATTTATGATTAGAGATATAGATTAAGATGATATAAATATAATAAGATATGAATATATGATTAATATATGATGATATAATATTAAGTAATAGTAGAGAGATATAATTAATATATAGATAGATATAGTAGATAATAGATAATATAGAGATAATTATATAGTTATAATAAGATAATTATATTGATTGATAGTATATTTAAAGTATAGATAGATATGTAGGAAAGAAAAAGAATAGAAAATTAAATAAACAGTAGAAGAGGAACCAGGTTAATGTAATATGGTAGAGGAAGGTTAGGTGAGTGGGATGGGAAGGGACAGAAAGTAGCGAAAAAAAATCGTAGCAGGTGTGCCTTAGGAATGAAAGTAATAAAATGAATCAAAAGTAAAATATACCAAAAGTTAGAAAGTTAAAAGTAAAGTGTTGAGCTCACAAAGTAAGTGAAAGGGTGTGTGTCTAAATATGATAGAAGGAACGAAAAGGAATAAGTTAGATTTAAAAATTAATTATTATATATATATAATGTATGTATATGTATATATATAATATACTAACGTAATTATGAAAAGAGGTAAAAGTATAAAAGCAGAGGCCGTGTGTATGTAAGTGTATATATGAATGTAGTAGAGTAGATGATTTGAATATAAACAGATAAGTCTATATTGTATAATGTATGTGTAAAGGATCCAATAAAAGATATAAATAGATCAAAATCCGCCTGCGGTAAATTAATTAGACGCTGTAAGGATAATGGCCACTGATATAATGAAGACAAAGCAGGTACGTGTTATATAGTATAAAGATATATGATATATATATATATGAAAGCTATTTCCGTTTTGCGGAGACAAGATATTTCGATTGTGAGAATATATCGGATTTTTCGATAGTTATAAGGGTCCTCAGTCCGTGCAACACGGGATCGGATCCAGCGACGGATCAGTTGTTTATTAGACGAGAAAATATATATGTTCTATTAATTCGGTGTTTTTAAAATTAATGTGATTATGATAATGCTAACTGTATCAAATAACTACAGGATTTTTATGCATTCATTATATTGTCAACAAATCTAAATTTTTATAGTATATATATATAATATTAAAATATATAATATACTATGAATATATATATATAAGTAATATATATATATATTTAAAAAGATATATAATATAATATATATATAGATATAGATAGATGATATTATTAATAATATAATATATAATATATAAATATATTATATATATATATATATATAATATTAGATATATTAATATAATATATTATATTATACATATATAGTATATATTGATATATAATAGTTAATCACTCACTTAATTTCAGTTTCAAGTATTTTCTTAGAATTTTTGTTTAGTAGGTATTTAGGTTAGCTAGGTGTAGGTTGACGGTAAGTTAAGCGCTAACCTAAGCTTAACTAATCCTTAACCTAAACACAACCGTAGTTACTCTTAAACCTTCACCTAATCGCGTAACCTTGAAAACCCAAATATAATTAAAGAATAAAATACCTGAACTGGAAAAATAAGTGAAGTGTATATAATTAAATCTCCCCCC
>JABUQX010134825.1:5000-10000 GCA_015478945.1 Trachelipus rathkii | reverse complement strand
CACTATACATCCGCTTAACCAACCGACTATCATTCATCCTTTCCACATGACCAAACCATCTCAACATACTTTCATTTATTCTCTCATTTACCCCTTTCTTCACACCACACAACTCTCTAATAAGTTCATTCCTCATTTTATCAATTCTTCTCACACCTAGCATGCCCCTAAGATTGTCCATCTGAACACATTGAACTTTAGATCTATACTTCTTATTCCAGACCATAGTCTCACTACTATACAATAACACAGGTAACAACATACCCTCATGTAAGACCCTAGCGCACTCAAGACTTAGTCCCTTTACATTCACCAACGATTTAATTGCACCAGCAACCTTCCTGCCATTCACAACTTTCCTACTGCACTCTGCATCATCCGTTCCCTTCTCATCCAACACATACCCTAAATATTTAAACTCAGACACTTGTTCCAGCTGCTCACCATCTAACATAACTTCACACTGAGGAGTGTCCTCACTCACAACCATAACCTTACTCTTATCCACGTTTACTTTCAAGCCCCTCCTTTTACACACCCTGCCAAATTTCTCTACCAATCCTCTCAAACTCTCTTCAGATTCGCCACACAGAACCAAATCATCCGCATATAATAGGGAGGGCACCCTCCACTCATCTCCATTCTCCATCATTCTAACACCATTTCCTGCCATCCCCACCTCGAATTCTTTCATAACCCCATCCATATACAAATTGAATAACCAAGGAGACATAACACAACCCTGTCTCACTCCGCTATTAATCCTAAACCAATCACCATTGACACCATTTATTCTTACACAAGCTTCACTATCGTCATACATACTTTTGATTCCATTCAGAAGCCTACCACCAACACCATATATCACTAACACCTGCCATAAAGCTTCCCTATTAACTCTATCATACGCCTGTTGCAAATCCATAAAACCTAAATACAATCTATTCTTCTTCTCCCTCATTTTCTCAATCATTTGTTTCAATGTAAAGATTTGATCCACACATCCTCTACCACTCCTAAACGCACCTTGTTCTTCACCAATCAGTCCTTCAGTCACTCGACGCACTCTTTCGACCAAAATACCAGCATATACCTTCCCTACAATACTCAATAAACTTATTCCCCTATAATTTCTACAGTTCCCCTTTTCTCCCTTACCCTTATATAAGGGTACTATTACTGCTCTCCTCCAATCCCTTGGAACTATACCCTCCATAAACGCTTTATTACACAACTTCCAAATCCAATCAATCACCATCTCGCCTCCGTTCTTGATCATTTCACCAGTAATTTCATCTATACCTGCAGATTTACCATTCTTCAACTTTTTCACTCTACCCATTACCTCCTCCTTGCTAATAACCTCATCCCCAAAATACCTATTCCTTCTTGCACCATCAAATCCACATACATTCACTATCACCTCTTCATTAATGTTAATATTGTGCAGATTTTCGAAGTGTTCTTTCCACACTCCCCTCACATCCATTTCATCAGTTACAAAAGCACCATCCCTATTCATTCTAAGCAGATTCCCCTTATTCTCATTCTTAACCTTTCTCGCTCGCTTCCTTTCAAAAGAGCTTCCTATTCCCTTGTAAGTCCCCATTCATCCTCCTTCCAAACTTTTCATTTACCTCTTCTTTTCTCCATACGTATGCACCTTTTAGTATTTTTTTTCCTCCTTATATAATTCCAAGCATCTTTCTTTTGAGACTTCATCATTTGCTTTTAGTACATTCAACCACGCTTCTTTTTTTAACCTTTAACCGCTTTCATCACCTCTTCATTCCACCATTCACTGTTAACATTCTTACTTCCTACTTTAGCACATCCACATACTTCCTTAATTTGCACTACTAACAATTGCTTCCTTCATTTGCCCCCAAATTTGTTCAGTATCAACTTGTTCACATTCAACTGATTTACTAGCGAGCGCTCTTACATACTTATCCTTATTGTCTTGTTCACTTAACTTCTCACTCTTAATTTTACCTACTTCCTTTCGTATCACCTTCCTCTCCATCCAAGCCCCCACTAACTTAATTTTACATAGAACAACATAATGATCTGATAATCCCATTTCTAAACTCCCCTCACTGATTTAACATCCAACACATACTTCAACATCTCCTTCTTCACCAACACAAAATCAATCATACTTTTCACTTCGATACCATCTCTACCTACACCAACCCTAGTATACTTATGGATACTCTTGTGTTTAAAGAAAGTATTACTTACACACATACCTCTCTCTCTTCACAGAAATCAATCACCTTCCTATCATTCTCATTTTCTCCCGCCACCCCAAAACCACCTGTTATACCATTCCTTTTTTGATCACCTATCCAACCATTCAGGTCCCCCAACACTATCAATCTGAAGCTCCTACCCACCCCATCCAGAGCATCATTCAGATTATCCCAAAAAATCGTACTCTCTTCAACGTTTCCCTCAGATGGACCATACGTCACAACCACACATACCTTGACCTTTTCAAACTTAAATTTAACCATTAGAATTCTAGGACTCACACACACACAAAGTCTACCATAGCTTTGTACCACAGGTCACTCATCAAAATTGCAACTCCTTCTCTCCCCCTCTCATTCCTTTCCACACCAGCACACACACATTTCACACCACACCACTCATTTTCACCGTTTCCTTTCATCTTTGTTTCAGTCACAGCGAGCAAATCAAATTTGCCCTTTCTAAATACATCCATCACCTCTCTCCTCTTTTCCTCAACATTTATTCCTCTGACATTCCATGTACCCATACGATTCATACAATTTCGCCGAAAGATAGAAGGCCGTTTACGGCGATCACGACCTTCTCCGAGGCCTGCATTAGCATTCCTGGCAAGAGATAGATGGTAGTAGGCAGCCAACCCAACTACCACCGTCCCTTAGTCGCCTTCTACGACACGCAGGACATACGATGTGGGCAATTCTTTCTCCCCACACACAGGGATATGAGTAGTAGGGATGTCTGTAAGGTGTTATCTAGAAGTGGGGTGTGTACTTTAATCATGTGTATATATGTGGATAAATGGTGGTTAGTAATATGTTGCCTGGAGGATGAGTGTGTAAAGAATATGAACGCAAAAGAGAAAAGTGCACCATTAAAAATGGGAGGTAATTTCAACACTTCGAGTATTCTCTCTCTCTCTCTCTCTCTCTCTCTCTCTATATATATATATATATATATATATATATATATATATATATATATATATATATATATATATATATATATATATATATATATATATATATATATATATATATATATATATATATATATATATATATATATATATATATATATATATATATATATAACTAAAAACCGCCAAATTCTATCGACATACTGAGAGTTCCAGCGGAGAATACTGTCTGAAGAAGCTAGCTGAATAAAAAGCACACAGCTAGTTGACTTCAAGTCAATATGAAAACGAAAACACATTAAAACTATAAAAAAATGTATGTTTATAATACGTTAGTAATTAGTAATTACTCCTTCAGTATCTATCGATTGATGTATCTTTTTCAGTTTTTCTACTAATAAACCTTTAAAAACGTCGTCTGGCAAACATATAAGGTTCAGTTTTTTTATTTCGCCAAGATTTAGGGGGAGAGATGCCCCCAAGTATATATATATATATATATATATATATATATATATATATATATATAGTAATATATATATATATATATATATATATATATATATATATATATATATATATATATATATATATATATATATATATATATATATATATATATATATATATATATATATATATATATATATATATATATATATATATATATATATATATATATATATATATATATATATATATATATATATATATATATATATATATATATATATATATATATATATATATATATATATATATATATATATATATATATTATATATATATATTATATATATATATATATATATATATATATATATATATATATATATATATATATATATATATATATATATATATATATATATATATATATATATCTGCAATTTATAGTTTTACAGTCACTCGAACTCTTCCCGCTATCCTGAAGCCTTTCAAAAACTGAGAATTAAAACTACACCGCCATACTTTCAACATCGAAAAGGGAAGATCATACCTATAATCGTCTTTTCACACTTGTAGAGTACTTTGGTACATTATGCTCCGTCATATTCACCCCTCTGCATCAGCGTTCTTGCTGGATCTGTATAACAGAATCTGGATCGAATCCTCTTTTCCATCTGTTTGGACTACAGCTTTTGTAATCCCTATTCCCAAAACCTGGGAAGGATCCGAAGTTGGCGGACAACCAAAGACCAATTTCGCTGACCTGTCATACTTACAAACTAATGGAGAAAATAGCTTCAGGTCACCTTCTACGGTTCTACCTGTTCTGGAGAGTCGTCATGCTTTTTCAAACTTGCAGTTTGGTTTCCGAAAAAAATCGTTCGACCCCGGATTCTTTGTTAAAACAGGACCAAGACATTCGGGAAGCTTTCTAAACTGTTGGGATAGTTCTTGGTGTCTTTTTTTGATCTTGAAAAAGCTTATTACACAACGTGAAGAACTGTTTCCGTGGACAACTCCCTCTTTTCATTAAATGCCTTCTGTCAAACAGATCCATCCAGGTTCGGTGCTCTTCTATTCTGTCACGCCACTTTACTCTGGATGAAGGCGTTCCGCAGGGTAGTGTTCTAAGTGTATTACTATTTGCTCTTGGATTTAATGATATCGTTACTTCTATCCCAGCAACGGTCAATTTTTCTCTCTATGTTAATGACCTGGCGCTATACTTTGTCGGCGACTAAGGCTGTCATTTCTTGAACGGCAACTTCAACTAGCTATTGAGAATATTTCACAATGGGGTAACTTCCATGGCTTCCATTTCTCACTCACAGCAGTACTGCTTAGGAAAAAGGAAGTCGAAGAACCTGCCACCTTC
>JABUQX010134824.1:17500-22841 GCA_015478945.1 Trachelipus rathkii | reverse complement strand
CAATTACTTCGTTCAGTTTTAAGATTTGGGTGTTTAACCGTTTTCACGCTATCGTGAAACGCTTTCAGCGTTTTCGTGCGCCACTTCATTAATATATATAAAAAACTTTGAATTTAAGATATTCAATAATCTAATCTTGGTTATATAATATATGGTAATACCACCACAAAAAGAGTATTAAGCATTATTTAAAAACAACAGGTGATAGTATTTTTATTAATATTATTGACAACTTAATTAAAAGGGACAAATCAATTTTGTGCCTGGGACCTCTTATTTTCATCCCCACCCTAAAAATGGACAAAATTCGGAATTTCCATCCGATCTCGACTATATAAACACCAAAATTTAGCTTTTTTACTCTAAAATGTTGATTTCTGGTGTTTTCTGTGTCTGTAGTCATTCTTTCAGAATTTTTCAATTTTCAATTTTCATGTTTTTGACATTCTTCGTAACAACTTCCAGAATTTTTTCCCAAATGACTTCAAACTTGAAATATGCATAGATAGGTTCATTATCTAAAATAGTACAAATAATTTTTTTGATTTTTTGAGTTTTGTGCTCAGCGTTGTCCAATTTCCAAACCCATTTTTTTTTGGATTTTGAAATGAAAAATTGCTATAATTTTTTTTTCTGTTCGTGCGAACTGGATTAAAATTTCAAGGCATATGTAATCGGGCAAGATGCATCTTTTTTACCTTAATAATTTTTGTGTATACTCAAAAAAAAAATTTTTTTTAATTTTTCGAAATTTTTTTTGAAAATTTGTTCCAAGAACAAATCAAAAACTAATGCATATACAAAGAAATGATTTAAGTAAAAAATGTGCATCTCCCATGACTTCAAAAGCCCTAAAAATTTTATCCAGTTCACCCAAACAGAAAAAAATTATCGCAATTTTTCATTTCAAAATCCAAAAAAAATGGGTTTGGAAATTGGACAACGCTGAGCACAAAACTCAAAAAATCGAAAACGTACTTCTCTACTATTTTAGATAATTGACCTATCTATGCATATTTCAAGTATGAAGTCATTTCGGAAAAAATCTGGAAGATATTTTGAAGAATGTCAAAAACATGAAAATTGAAAATTGAAAAATTCTGAAAAAATGACTACAGACACAGAAAAACACCGAAAAGCTACATTTTGGTGTTTATATAGTCAAAATCGGCTGAAAATTCCGAATTTTATGTCCATTTTTAGGTGGGGCTGAAAATGGGGCCCGTCCCTGGCACCAAATTGGATCTAGCCCTTCATGTATATTTTACCAATAATTATAGTGATAATAATAATAATGGTAATAATAATGGAGATTATAATGGTGATAACAAAGGTGATGGCGATGGTGATGGTGATGGTCATGGTGATGATGATGATGATGATGATGATGATGATATTAATACTTTAGAAATTCTATTTCAGCTTTTGTTTTAATAGAAGTTTTACTTTTAACTTCCAATTCCATAAATATATTATTCTGATTTTCATTTAATTTTCTTAATACTAGTCTAGAAAATAGTTTGCAAAGAAAGTAAGAGGCATATTTATATTTATTAGTTTCTGACCGATTTCGTCCGTAAACCTCGAACATCTTCAGAGTTTTGATTCTAACATTTGAATGAATTATATAATACAAGATTTAAAAAAAATTAAAATTACAAATTAGATTTTAGATTTTAGCATTCATATTATATTTAATTTAAATGACAATACGTTGAACTTTATGTTAATGTCTGGTTTTAGATGTTTTATGTAATAAGACTCAGCTATTTTCAGTTTTTGAGCTTCGCATGAGGAGTGTAAAATTTTGAATGACTGTGAGATATCAGGTATAGTTGTTTTGTTATGTTCAGTGAATAAATGTTCGTATATTTTACTACGTTTAAATCGGTGCTGGTATGCCCTATCTGTTAATCTATTAGTCGTGTAACAAATATACGTCAAAGTAGATTTTACTCTCCATCAGCGGAGTTCAAAAACTGAAAATAGCTGAGGCTTATTACATAAAACATCTAAAACCAGACCAATACCTTCCCCTGATAAGAAAAGAGAACAAAATAGGACTACTTAATTAATGAGTTAAAAGTAAATTAAATGGAAAAATAAATTGCCCTATATTTTATTGCTAAGATTTTTTCATTACTCCTATAAATATTAGTTTTAAATAAAAAAACTTAAATCAAACTTTCTTTGGTATGAAATGCGGTACTTTACCACATTTCAGATACTAGACTTTTTACTAAGTAATAAATATTTTAAATAAACAAGCAGAGATCTTGTGAAACAATAAATTTGAAAAAAATGTTATATGTAGAACACTAGACAATAATAATAATAATAATAATAATAATAATAATAATAATAACTAATAATAATAACAATAATAATAATGAAAATTTGGAAATTAATTATGAGAAAAATAATAATAATAATAATAATAATAATAATAATAATATGTAATTATAACAAAATAATAATGTAATAACAATAACAATAATAAAACTAACAATAATAATAATATTAATAATAGTAGTAATAATAATAATAATAATAATAATAATAATAATAATAATAATAATAATATTAATAATAATAATAATAATAATAACAATAATAATAATAATAATAATAATAATAATAATAATAATAATAATCATAATAATAATAATAATAATAATAATAATATTAATAATAATAATAATAATAATAATAATAATAATAATAATATAGTAGCAATAACAATAAGAAAAAGAATAGTAGAATAATAATAATAATAATAATAATAATAATAATAATAATAATAATAATAATAATAATAATAATAATAATAATAATAATGATAATAATAATAATTATAATAATAATAATAATAATAATAATAATAATAATATTAATAATAATAATAATAATAATAATAATAATAATAATAATAATAATAATAATAATAATAATAATAATAATAATAATAGTAATAATAATAATAATAATAATAATAATGATAATAATAATAATAATATATAATAATAATAAAAATATTAAATAATAATAAAAAATAATAAAAATAGAAATAATAATAATAATAATAATAATAATAATAATAATAATAATAATAATAATAATAATAATAATAATAATAATAATAATAATAATAATAATAATAATAATAATAATAATAATAACAATAACAATAACAATGATTATAATTATAATTATAATTATAATTATAATTATAATTATAATTATAATTATAATTATAATTATAATTATAATTATAATTATAATTATAATTACAATAACAATAACAATAACAATAACAATAACAAGGAAACAAAAACAAAAAAAAAAAACAAAAATATAATAACAAAAACAATAAACAAAAACAAAAACAAAAACAAAAACAAAAACAAAAACAAAAACAAAAACAAAAACAAAAACAAAAACAAAAATAATAATAAAAAAATAATAATAATAATAATAATAATAATAATAATAATAATAATAATAATAATAATAATAATAATAATAATAATAATAATAATAATAATAATAATAATAATAATAATAATAATAATCAAAATCAAAACAAAAGAATATTTAATTAGGATAGCAGCTACAATTTTCACCTTCTAATAACAGAGATACACATAAAATTTTATATTATTACAATTTCAATAAGCCAATAAATTAGGATGCAATTACCCTCCTATCTGAAATGGGTCTACTAATTGCAACACAGTGTTGTGTCCTTTGAGCCCCGAATAATAATAATAATAATAATAATAATAATAATAATAATAATAATAATAATAATAATAATAATAATAATAATAATAATAATAATAATAATAATAATAATAATAATAATAATAATAATAATAATAATAATAATAATAATAATAATGATAATAATAATAACAATAATAAAAAATAATAATAATAATAATAATAATAATAATAATAATAATAATAATAATAATAATAATAATAATAATAATAATAATAATAATAATAATAATAATAATATAATAATAATAATAATAATAATAATAATAATAATAATAATAATAATAATAATAATAATAATAATAATAATAATAATAATAATAATAATAATAATAAAAGTAAAAATAATAATAATAATAATAATAATAATAATAATAATAATAATAATAATAATAATATTAATAGCCACTATAACTGCAACTAATATTATTATATACTTACCATGATGTCACATACTTCTTCGCAATCGATAGGGTATTCTCCCTGCCCAAAAATAAAGAAAAAAGTGAAAAAAAATATTTATATATATGAAGTTGAAATAAATATCATTCACCCTTCCATATCCCTCACCCACGAACTCTCTATAAATAACACCCTCCATAAATAACAACTCTCTATAAATAACACTCTTTAAATTTACATTTACTGATAATACGGAGACCAACAAATTTTTCATAGTAGAGCATGGACAGGTGACCAGGGGGCATAATAAGAAAATTAAATTTTGGAATGGCTTGCCACAGGAGGTTGTTGAGTGTGACTCGTTTACAACATTCAAAGAAAAGGTTGGATGGGTGTATGGATGGGTTAGGTATCTTATGATATATTTAGACGAAGCCAAATTGGCGGGTTTTTAGTTACAGTAGTTATTACTGTTAGATTGCATGTATGACCATAACTTTGTTATTAATATGTGTGGATGGTTTCGGTAACATTAACAACATATATATATATATATATATATATATATATATATATATATATATATATATATATATATATATATATATATACTATATATATATATATATTATATATATACTCTCTTTATATATATACTATATATATATATATATATATATATGTATATATATATATTTCCACATTTTTGACTAAGCCAAATTGGTAGATTTTTAGTTACAGTAATTTGAAGCCCTAAGGTGCTTTGTGGATTTGCGATCGTGTCCAACCACAGATGCTGAAGCTTCAGTAACAAGTTTTACATGTCTTTCAACATTTTGGCTGTGACACTCATGTCTTAACTTAAGTGGTTTTTCGATAAATTCAAGTATTTTATCTTCTTCAATCAGTCTCAAAACCGGTGGAATTGTGTGCCATTGGGAAATTGGGGTCATTTTATAATAACATACAGCTTTGAAATTAATCTTGAGCTTTAAAAACACTCTTACATCTTTATTCATTGAGGGATAATCACTTTCACTAACATTGGCTTCATTGTCATCATCACTCTCAACCGTTCCCCCTACAAAATCATATTCTTCACCATGAAAGTCTTCTATGAGGCCTTTCAAATGCAAAACTTTATTAACCGCTTTCC
>JABUQX010134824.1:0-10000 GCA_015478945.1 Trachelipus rathkii | reverse complement strand
GAAAAGAGCAAAATTGATATTTATTAAGTATTATCCAAAAAAAAGTAGTTATAAAGTAGGAGAAAAGAAAGAACCCTGAGGAACATAACTATTGACAGAAAAAAAAGAAGTCGCCCTATCAACAACAGAGGGATTTGAGTGGTTTGAAAGAAAGCTAGACAAAAATAATCAAAGAGAAGGAAAAACCAAAGGGTGGAGTTTGAAGAGCGACGCGTGCCATACCAGTCGAAATGCTTTGCATATGTGAAGCTCCACCACGCAAGTCTTCCCAAAGTTCCTAAGAGCGGAAAACCATAAATCTCTTACACATTAAAGTATATCGCCAGTAGACCTCAAGGGCCGAAAGCCGTAAAGGCAATTGGTATTAGGAAATGAGTTTCCAGATGATCTAAGATGTGAGAGTTGAAAAATGTTTCAAAGATCTTGGATAGAATACAAATGAGAGCTATAGGGCGTTAGTTAGAATTATCAGAGCTGATTCCTTTTTTCGGAATAAGTTAGACGTGTGCGTGCTTCCAACAATGACGGAAAGTACTTGTACTGAGACATAGAGAATATAGTTGAACGAGGGATGGGGACAGCACGGAAACACACTCCGAAATCAAAACTAGGGAGGAGTGCCATCCGGGCCACCCACCTTCCTTACGTTCATAGATTTCAGGATCCCATTCACCCAATCAAATGTAATCACAATCAAAGGCATAGGACACATATAAAGAGGAGGAGGAGGAAGGGAATGCCAAATTGTTCTGGGTTGAGGTTGGAGGAAAACTGTGAGGCCAAAGTGACCCAGCAGGAATTGGAGGTAACAACAAAAATCGAATTAAACAAAGAGGAGGAAAGGCAGACTTTGAAGTTGTTAGAGATGTTTTTGGCAAGAGGTCAAATGATTTATCACTAGGAGAACTAGGGAGGTTAGTGCATTTTCCTTTGATAAAATCACACTCTGCCAGTCGAAGGGTACCCCTGCAACGATTTCTAGCTGAATGAAAGTTAGCGAGATTGATAGGAAAAAGAGAATTTTACACTCGCGATACGCTTTGTCTCTAGTTAGAACCTAACTAGAATTCTAAAAACATAATTTTCACAAACTAACAATGGAAGACACTGCCTAACAATACACATCTAGTTTTGCCACTGATTGACATATATCTGGAATTCATATTTTGAAGTGATCCTCAACTCTGCTGCCGCGTTTCTCATAATGTCTTTTCGATTGTCGAAGCTTGTGTCTTTCATAACCAGAAGTTACATGGAGCCATGTCCAAAGAGTAAGCAGTATAATGAATGATTGAAACGTCCCTTTTTTGCTGTGAAATCATAGATCAGGAATAAAGAATGTGCTGGGACTTTATTGAGATGTAGTTTTCAGTTTTGTGATGATTATAGATCCCTTCCTTCACGATGAACTGCACCACAGAGGCGACAGAGGGCGTACCGAAAATACTCTTTAGTTATTATTTGTCATTCAGTATTTTCTTGGATATCGGCGATGTTTAATGCTTTAACTGTGATTACTAGGCTTTGGTTTCGGGGTCTTATTCATTCACCCAGGATTTGTCTCCAATTACCATGATATTAAGAAACTTTGAATTCTTGTTGACATTTTTCAACATGTCTTATGCGACGTCAAGTCTGACGGAACTTTCATCCTGCGAAAAAAAAATTTGGAAAAAATTTGACTGACACATGCGCAATCTTAGTTCATTACGCAAAATTATATGAATAGAATCTTTGCTAATTGATACCGATGTTACCATCAATTTCTCTCACTCTCCAACTTCACTCTGGCTTTAGCAAGAACCTTACTTTCTCAATGGTTTCTATATTCCTGCATTTCACTCAAAATTAAACTCTGACGTTCACTCGCAACAAAAGGTAACTCGGCGCAGCCTGCCAGCAACTGACATGTCCAGCAAACCTATATACCCTCGCTTTGACAAATTTTTCCCTACATCTTCCATTTCAGTGATGCTAATCTCTAGTAATTACTTTCCGTGGGAAAGAACCTGGTTATATAATATATATAATATATATATATATATATATATATATATATATATATATATACATATATATATATATATATATATATATATGATATGATTATATATAATATATATATATATAATATATATTATATACCTATATACTATATATACTACTATATCAGGCGCCGTTTTTCAGAGGAAGCCACTAGGAGCCGGGCCTCCTCCTCAAAAAAAATTAAAAGCCACAATAAGCAAATTTAATGTGTAGAAGAAAATAATTCAAATGTACACATAATTATATTAAACATTAACTGTTAAATGTTATGCAATTACGTAATTTTTACATAAAAGAACCATTATTTCTCCCGACAACCAATTACTTTTCATATAGGATCATGATGTAGGAATTTCAATTTGTATGCTCCGTAACAATAGCGTAATTTTATAACACTTTCAAAATGCAATAGAACTAATAAATAACAATTTTGTGTTTGTCCTCGTCGTTGTCTATTTTGAAGGATTTATTAACACAAGGCCTCCTATCGAAACAATTCATACAACATGACTTCCTCCTAAAATTCGGCAACACTTCTCAAATAAGAGTTGCCAGTTGCAATAAATATTTGACAACAAAATAACCAATAGAAAGAAACACTAACTTTTTTTTCGTTTAAATAAATAAATAAAACCTTACCGTAATTATATATATATACTATATATAATATATATATATAATATATATAGTAGTTATCAAGTATATATATATATATATAATCATGATATAATATTATATAATATATATATATATTATATAAATATATATATAATATATATATATATATATATATATATATATGTATATATATATATTTACTAACTTATAAAATTTAATTTATTTTATTATTTAAAAATAAAATTATATTTATAAATATATTATTTTATATATATATATATATTATAATATAATATATATATTATATATATATATATATCTATATATTATAATATATAGATATTATATATTATATGATATATAATATATTACTATATATATAATATAATATATATTATAATATATAATATATTACTAGATAACTATATAGATATGAATATATATATATATAATATCATAATAGATATAAAGAGCTCCATAGCCTCAGTCGGAGGCACTCGCTTCGCAAGCGAAAGGCGCCCAGCTTCCGAAACTGGGGAGCGCAGAGAACTTGAGCTATTCGTAGGAAACTTCTAGCTATGTCTCACTCAGACGTTAATGGGCTACCATATAGTGTGCCCTTGCTAGCGAATAGGAAAAAGCTTCCCGATCCCGATAGGCACTGGCCAGCCAGCCGGAATTTAGTCGAATAAGCCCCATGATAGCCCAAAGGAGCCTTCTCGATTGCCGTCCACTGACAGTCGTATGACCTTCCTGGGGAACGCGTTTTATATATATATATATATAATAATATATATATATATAATATATATACATATAAATATATATTATATATATATATATATATATATATACTATATATATAATATACATATACTAGATTAGCAGACGCAGAGACCGAGAGATGCAGAGAAGAAGACACCGAGAGAGAGAGCCAGAGAGAGAGAGAGAAAAGAGAGACAGTAGGAGGAAGAGAGAGAGAGAGACAAGCCAGTATGTACGAGAAACGCTTGATAAATAATTGCTTAATATCAAAGTTTATGCGCTGGTATATAGGATAAATTTCAAGTCGAAAAAGTGGTATAGTTTTGGAATCTCGAAACAAAATCTCTGCTCAAAAACCAAGCTTTCCTGACAGAAGCCTTAGATTCTTTAATGCCACATTGGTATCCATTATGACAGATCTTTTTACGTTAAAGAATTAACCGTGATTTATGACAAAACAAATGCTAATCTCTTTCGAACACAAGCGACATTCAAACTATTTCTAAAAACCATCGTTAGAGAATTGATTCCACAAGATGTTGCTTTCCTGAACTTATAGACTTTTTCAGTCTGACCGCCAATATGTCAGCAACAACGCATACTGTGAAATGTGTTTTTCTTTGCTAAAGTCGCTATAAAGACACTCCCTCCCGAAGCACGATTCGACGTCAGGGCAGAACGGTCACAAATCCTTGCGCCTACATTCCATAGAAACAGAACTTTTTATTCAAGTTATCAAATCATCCATTCTGGTATGAAAAATAGTATATATTAAATGAGGTTCGCAGAATACAATTAAAGGAATTCGATCTTTCAACGTTGCTATAGTTGCGTGAGTACTTTACATTACCTGCATATTCCATTTCTCATATATTTAAAATATACTATATATAAATAATATATATATATATATATATATATATAATATATATAATATATATACTACATATATATACTGATATTATATATATAAAGATATAATATATATATATATATATAACTATATAGTATATACTATATATACTATAATAACTTATATATTATATACTTATGCATATATATAATATAATATATATATATAATAATACTATATATATATATATATACTATATACTATTATATACTATATATATATACATAATATATACCATATATATATATATAATGTATATATTATATTATTATATATATATATATATATATAATATATATATACTAGTAATATAGTATAATAATAATATAATATACTATATATATCATATATATATATATATATATATAATATATATACTAAAAATAATTATATATATATATTATATATATAATTATATATATATATTATAATAATATATATATAATATATAATATATATATACTATAACTATATATATTATATATATATATATATATGTACTATACTATATAATTATTAAATATATATATAATATATATATATATAGTTAATATATATATATATATATATATATATATATATAATAATTATATATATATAAATATATATATATATAACAGAATATATATATATATTATAATATATATATATATATATATATATTATATATATAATATATGATAATTATATATGAAGAACTAGCCGAGACGAAAGTAGGACAATGGAAAAACTCCAATTCACATTTGGAAGGTCTGACACATAGACCAAATTCACTTAGTCTGGT
Source organism: Trachelipus rathkii (assembly GCA_015478945.1). Taxonomy (NCBI): domain Eukaryota; kingdom Metazoa; phylum Arthropoda; class Malacostraca; order Isopoda; family Trachelipodidae; genus Trachelipus; species Trachelipus rathkii. The sequence goes on along the minus strand of JABUQX010134824.1, from coordinate 4,874 downwards.
AAAAACTTGCCTGAGATGAAGTATGTTCTTCCGGAGAGGCACTGGCAATCAATAAGTCGTCTATTGTGCGAGACGACAAGGGTTAAACCGGTATACTGAGTCTAGAAGACTGAATGAGGACTAGCATTTCGTAAAACGAAAATGGCGTTCGACAGAGAATTCCGTTAAAGGACCGAAGGGAAGTGATAATCGGCCAGTCTTATGAATGTCGTCCGGATTGACCGTGAATTTGAAAAGAAATGCGGAAATAGTCAATTTTGAGAGATGTACAAGCCAGAAGATGGCATGGGGAAATCCTGTAAATGAGGTACATTATAACGGTCCGGGCGCGGGTGATTGCATTTAAGCAGCGATAATCGCCGGTCGGGCGATAATCCCCATTAGGTTGGGTTTGAGTACCATATGTAATGGGGAAGCGTAGTCAGACTTTGAAGGTCGGATGATGCCCTTCTCTAAGAGAGATTCAAACTCTAAGCTTTGCTGCTTTGAGTTTATCCGGTGCAAGGTCGCCGAGCATGGAGAGAAATGAGGTTCGCCGGAACGTTTAATGTGATGAACGACATTCGGTGTTTCACAGGACGAATTGGCGACTGAGAGAGAAGCTCAGGAAATCGCGTAACTTAATAATGATTCGAAAATATTATTAGATGGAGAAAGATGAGTGCCCACTGCATGGAAGCAGCACCGCACGAATACAGAGCGATGAACAATGTGTCTCCAACATCAATGATTGCGGTTGTGGTTCATGTCACAAAGAAGGTTGAAGTGGACGAAATCGGCCACCTATTAATTGGTAAAGTGACTCGCGTATCGTCGACCCATACTAAAGTCAACGATACGGAAATACATAACTATGACAGAGCGTATATAATTAGAATGATCGTATTTATTATATAGTACGTTACCAATAAAAAGCTTGAGTATATAATGGTTACGCCTATTCTAGCTGAGCGCGTATAAAAGCTACTTATGATGCTTCTGATGTAAGCATGAGTTTCCGGGAATATGGAATTAGGTACTATCATGAATAATATATAGACAGTCTATCCCAAGAATCGTATCACGAAGATAATATAGATATAGTTTCTATAATGGTAATAGGGATCGTTATTAGATGCACTAAAAGTTACAAGATTATGACACGCTTATGAAACTACAGCCCCAATAGGCTCTTACTCGGAGTTACTTATATAATGAGAGTATATTTGGTAATGTATAAAAAATTACACCGTGAGACATATTATAGCAAGGCGTTAAGACCTAATGACCGAGTTTGGTCTCCACGTAAACGTTTGAATGGTCTTCTACAGAAATATAAACCTATACTTGAGTACTGAGTTATTAATTGTATTGACCACGGATAAACTGAACCAAACGCCTGTACCGAAGAATCAACTAAGTATATATTAGAGAAGAGGAGCGATAATGACAGTACTCAGAAGGAGTATCATACGTAGAAGCAGACGATATGTAAATACGTACTATGCTAATCATATGCTTATTGTATACGATGAAAGCATAATAGTAATATAGATTATCTAAATAGTAAACCATAATGTATAATATATAAGCAGAATAATATTTGAATGCATTGTGATAGAGTAGGGGCTAGTAGTACTTAATTGAAAGATGAGCTGGGTTATTCAAGGAGGCTCAGCTGAATAAGGATGAATGTTAATAGGGATGTAAGAGTAGATATCTGTATTTAGAGAGATTGAGAGGATATTATGTTTGTTGAGGAATAAGGTTTATTATGATTGTATGAGATAAGGAAACGGAAGAGATCAGTGAGGGTGGATATAGAGCAGAGAGTAATACACTGGCGTATTCCCAAATAAAGCTCGTCATCAATTCTTGAAGTATAGTTTAATCCCATATAGGCTGTTCTGCCACCTGAGTTAAGTATGTATATGAGATACAATGTATAAGCGTAATTTCTGTTTGAGCTAGAACGGTACTAGTGATCTCACGATAAAAGTGCAATCTGAACTGGACTCACTCACAATTATAGCGGATAATAGTGTATCCGCTTAACTAATAGGTAGTTAAATGTATATTATACTTTAAGACTATAGCGTGGGAGTTCCGGTTAATTACATGCTCACCGAACTTGTGAAGGTATATGTCTATGCACTGTCGTAAGTAGGTTTCGCTTATTAGCACATATTTTCGCGTATCAAGCAATTATAAGTAATAGCTTTTCTACGTAGGTTCGAATTATAAATACTTGTTCCACTCCTTATGTGCATTCCTCAAAAAACAATATAGATTGATCATCTTTGCTAGGAGTATAAGTTTCTTAGGGATAGAGTAGACGCTCAATCTTATATTATCCACGATTACACATACAGGAGGAACCTAGCATATCCGGAGAAAGACTTGACATATCATTGATCTAACAGGTAACTGAGGCAATACCAGATATCTATTACCGAAGGAAGCTGACTTATGTCAAAAGCTTTATGTACATTTGTTCAGTATATTCAGGTTTCTTATCCATCATTCCGTAAAGTATCAAGTTCTGAGTTATTTAATGTGGGGTTAGGAGTTTAGGTTGTTAGAGATAATGCTAACAGTAAGGTTAAATAATACATTCACATCATTTAGCGCTCAATGTACTAAAAAACTCACAGTAACATAGTAAAAATTTTCAAATAAGAAGTCCTCTTAAGTCATCATGAAATGCAGTAACTAATCTGTGGATTCTAAGGTCGAATATCGTAGTAGCATTGAAATAACGTTGAGTTCTAAGTCATTATATTAATCGAATATATAACCTTACCAGTAAATAGACCACTATAGTGGATTCGTCCTGTCTGAGCAGGTGATGCGAATTTACTATTGATACGTTTAATTCTAGATGTATTCTGTCCATGACGTATATGCAGATATATAGGGGACATAATTTAGTAAATGTTAACTATACGATGTGTAAAACTAGAAAATAATTTATTTAACAATATTACGACTACAAATAATAAATATATTAGTCTATATAAGATATGCGTTTGCATAACGCTATAATATATTATAAAAACTAAGTATTCAGTATGTATTCATAGGAATCCAAATAACCCACTAAATACTTAACTAAAATAATAGTATGCAATGGATGACCAAAAAATATTATAGGAGGGCCGTCTTTCTAAACCTTGGCCAAATTAGGTTTTTATAATACTAGTATGAGTATGTAAAATCTAGGTAATGTTGCCGAAAATATGGCTCCTTGATAACAATTTACTAAAATAAATAATTTTTTTTTTTATTTTATAAAAAAATAAATTATACATATCAATATTAAAATATAAAAGTTATGTAAATTGTTAAATTCTTGGAGTATACTGTTGAGTAATGAGATAGATGAAGAATGGTATCTAATATATAATATATATATCAATAGATTACTTTTCAGCAGCGGAGCCATGCACTTGATAAACGCTATTGCGCAGGTAGGAAAACAATACAACTCGCGCGCGATATACCACTCTAAGGTTTCCCCAAATAAACTCCTACACCGACGCCTTAACTTCTCTCAGTCTCTTATGACCACGAATCTCCATCAACTAGCTTGACTTATGAATTGCTAGAAATATAATGTAGAATGATGTATACAAGCTAAAAGCGCTTAACCAGAATGATTACTTTACATACTAACAACAACCGTACTTTGTATCATAGAATCTATTAACGTATAATTAAAAGACACAAATTTATCAAATATTAGAATATTATGAAATAATTAATATAATAAAATATAAATATATAAATATAATAATATTTATTATCATAATAAATATTAAATAATTAAATAAATAATAATGATATATATAAAAGATCTATATATATATGAGTATAATTATATATATAGAAATTAGCATGAAATATAATTACGTTTTCTCTTTATACTAATTAAACATATACCTATATTTAGGTTAGAACTTTATATAATGTATATCTCACAATTATAATTTATTAGGCAGTATACGACTTCGTTATATAAATTTGAATTATATAAAATAATTAAATAAGATTTTACTTAAATAACTGAGTGGAAAATATTAAACACAATAAAATAGTTATTAATGTCTACAATGATTTTTATATAAGTTAATCACTACATAGAAGAATTTATATATATCATCATTACAATACAAGTCACTAAAAATAATTATAGGCTTTAGTGAAATACTACGAAATGCTTATGATACCTCATGTAGGCTTCTCAGAGGGCAAAGGTTATCACTGAAGTAATTGCATTATTATATCATAAATATTCAGAGCATCATAACTGTGACTGTAACAAATAATCATACTGTTAGCTCACAAATAACATGTTCAATAGATTTAGCGAATATAATCTATGATTAGCACATATGATTATTTATTGGAACGTTTATTAGAGAGAGGCGCGTTCCAGAAATTGCTCTGTTCGAGTAGCAGAATAATACTGACTAGGGTCATACACAGACTAGTATAGGACCTAAATTAAAGCAAACTAGAAATTTTTAATTCAATACGTGGAAGTATAAAGGATCGTAATAACATATATAATTAAAAGTAGAACGAAAGAATATATGTTAAATTAATATAATATTAATATATATTAGTATAATAATTAATTATTCATTTTATATATATGATATAATGATATATATATATATATAGATTAAATAATCATAATCTTATACGTTATATATAAAAATATAATAAATAATTGAAAGGAAATGATATAATATAAAATATATATATATACTATATATATATATAATATATAATAACTATACTATATATATAATATATATAATCAATATTATATATATATTAATTAAATATATATATATATAATATATATATATATTTTAATATATATAATA
>JABUQX010134823.1:0-7500 GCA_015478945.1 Trachelipus rathkii | reverse complement strand
CCATGCTTCAAAATATAAACGTTATTCTTTTTTATCCGTAGCACCCTGAAAGGTCCCGAGTATCTCTCTGAAAGTTTCCCTACATTATACTGTTGATTTCTTATTAACACGGCCCTTGCCTTGTGGAGATCTTTCGGAACAAATATATTCTTATTTTTATATACAACCTGTGGTGCCAAAGGCCTACGCATTAAAGCCACTAATTTCTTCAAATAGGCACTTTGACTGACTGTGGCACTGAGTGCCTCCTTCTGCAACAAGCTTCCTGGCACTGATAAATTCTGGCCAAACATAAGAACACTGGGAGTGACCCCCTCGTCATTTATAGGGCTAATTCTCAAACAGTACAGTGCCCAAGGCAAAATTTCAGGCCATTTTAACCCTTCATTCTCCCTATCATTAATCATACACCTTAGTGTCACTATGAGAGCTTGATTCAATTTTTCTGCTTGGCCGTTGACGTTTGGTGAGCTAGGCGTTGTGACAATCTTATCTATGCCGAGTAGGTTACATACGTCATTAAATAATTTGGCAGTGAACTGGCTTCCTCGATCCGAGATGAGTCTTTTTATTGAGCCACAGAACGGAAAAATTTCGCTCACTAACACATTTAACACCGAGTCGACCGTCGCCTGTTTAAGGGGGTAGGCGAAGGGATACTTACTAAATCTGTCGATAAAAACAAGCAGATAATTAAACCCCATACTATACGGGAGCTTACATAAGTCCACATGAAGGGTGTCAAACTTCTCCGAAACTTCCTTAAATCTGCCGAATTCTGGAGATATCCTTCTAACGCTCTTGTTCTTTTGACAGACATCACAACTCTGTATAAATTTCTTTACTCTACTATGCATAAATCTGAAGGCAAAATCCGCTTTCAGGACAGTCAAGGTCCGTTTAATTCCCAAGTGATTTGTATTATGTATTTTTCCTATGACATCATCCACCAGATTTTCCGGTACTAATATTCTAGCTATGCCTGTGGAGATGTCAACCGCCAAAGACAGCTCCTCGCCCTGATGGATGAATTCCTTGTAACAGGCCTTCAATCCACTAGTTTTCAGCCCCTTTATTAGGTCCCTTATATAACCATCAGTCTCCTGTTCTATAGCTATCTCTTTGAAATCTACACCATCCTGAATTTTCTTCATCATTCCATTTAACCCTTTTTTACTGTAAGTTATAGTATTTATTACAAAATCATCAAAGTCATTATCATTACCAGCTTCGCTACTATTATCATTGCCACTATTATTATTATTACTACTACTACTACTACTACTACTACTACTACTACTACTATCACTATTATTATTATTATTATTATTATTATTATTATTATTATTATTATTATTATTATTATTATTACTACTACTACTACTACTACTACTACTATCGCTTTTATTATTATTATTATTGTGTGTGTGTGTATTATTATTATTATTATTATTATTATTACTACTACTACCACTATCGCTTTCATTGTGTGTGTGTGTGTGTATGTATTATTATTATTATTATTATTATTATTATTACTACTACTACCACTATCGCTTTCATTATTATTATTATTATTATTATTATTATTATTATTATTATTATTATTACCGCTTTTATTATTGTTTCTATTATTATTATTATTATTATTATTATTATTATTATTATTATTATTATTATTATTATTATTATTATTATTATTATTATTATTATTATTATTACCGCTTTTATTATTATTTCTATTATTGTGTGTATTTTAGTATCATTATTTTTATTATTATTATTATTACACATTTTTGTTCCTATTATTATTATTATTATTATTATTATTATTATTATTATTATTATTATTATTATTATTATAATACTCCAGTAAGTTTTGCTCTTTTAACGTTCGATTTAAAGGGCTTAACCCTTCCACAATGGAATTCTGAGAATTCCATCCACTAAACTCCTCCTCCAGTTGTAACTCCGTTTCCATGGCAATTTCCTTTGGCCACGCCCACTCCCCATCTTCTATACAAGCTAGTTGCAATTCCCCAGTCTCTATAATCTTATCTCTTTCGTTAGCCAATTCTGTCAAAATTATCGCCAATTTATTTTTAGCCTTAGAGACCAATTTAAACTCAATGTCAAAATTTGCAATGGCGTTTAATAAATTTATTTCCCGAATATTATGAACCTTTATGGCACTCTTTTTCGTATAAGCCGTGATTAACCCACTGTTGCTGGTACAAATACTGACTTTCCTATTTGCAATTAAATAAGCATATTTTTGTAAACTGTTATTGACGCATAATAGTTCCTTAACCAACTGTGGTAGTGCCACTTCCACCTCAGTAAGTATAGTACTGTAAAGTGCGAAAATCTTCGTCTGATTATTTTCTTCTCCCATCAGTGCACTAGCTATAGTGAGCTCGCTTACCTTCGTGTATAATAGTAACTCAGTTTCTTCATCAGGGAACGACAACAGGGTGGCACTCACCATCGCCGCTTTAGCTTCTTGAAATGCCCGGTCTGCTTCCACTCCCCAAGAAATCCTTTTATTGGAGGCGGGTTTTCCTTTCAACATTTTCGTTAGGGGTTGCAACAATTGAGCTGCCCGATATTGATTCGGCAGAAGTTATATAGACCGAGAAATGCCCTAAGTTGTTTGATGGTTGTTGGCTTTGCAACATTCACCACTGCATTGATTTTCTCCTTGCTAGGCCTGATCCCCTTCTCGCTAATATTGAAACCTAGAAAATCTGTTTCTCCGACCGCAAGTACACATTTTTTTGGGTTCATATAAATTTTCATATACTTTAATCTCTCTAAAACTTTCTCCAACATTGCAACATGCTCTTCAAGAGTCGAACTGGCAATTAATGTCATCTAAATAAACAAAAACATTCCTTAAATCTCCAAGCAAGATTGACATGAAGCGCTGAAAGGCACTAGAAGAACACTTATGTCCTTGTATTAAATAGTTAAAACTGTAGTTACCAAAAGGACAAGTAATGGTGAAATATTTCTTTGTTTCCTCGCTGATTGGCACGTTATAGTAAGCTTGCCGAACATCTAGCCGTGTTAGCAATTTGCAATGTTGCAATTGCAATAAGATATCTTTAATCTTAGGCAGAGTAAAATTGTCAGAGGTTGATCTCTGGTTCAATAATCTCAAATCAACGACTAAACGAACTCTGCCATCCGGCTTTGGCAAAAAACTAGTTGGGAAACCCCAATTGCTTCTCCCCCGCGAAATGACCCCCGCGTCCAATAATTTATTGATTTCCTCCTTTGCTCTCTCAAAAAGATGTGGAGCTATGCTTCTACTCCCCAATTGTATCGGCGAGCCGCTGACATTCACATGGTATGGGTAATTTGCCGCCAACTCGCACAAAATTTCTTCCTTCAAAGGACATTCTTCTCTCTCCCCCCCCCTCCTCCACTGTGCAATCTTTAACCCCCCTCCCAATAGTACAATCCTTACCCCCCCTCCCCCCTCCCCTATAGTTTCGTTAGCGTCGGGTTGTGAGCGAGCAGTAAAATCGTCCTCACAGCTGTTAAAATAAGCCCCGCCCCGTTTTCTTCGGTACTTTGTACATATAAATTGCCACCTTGCAAGCTGTTCATTCTTTAAATTTAAATTAGGTGCTTCATAGGGATTTAAGAACAAGACTTGGTACTTCCTAATTAAATTATTAACTAATTCATATTCGCAAAGCGGTATATTTAAAGAGACAGCGGTTAGAGGATATAGAATTTCGTACATGCTTGGAAAAATCGAAAGCCTCATTACTAAGAGAAATACTACGTTTCGTGCTAGGATCTAATAAATAATGGCATCTAAAGTCAATAATGAACCCGTGTTTTTTGAGAAAAGGCATGCCGAGGACGTTAAATTTAATATCAGCGGCGTAAGCATGCACATTGTAAAGTCTATTTAACCCCAAATCAATTTTAATTACCCTTTTATTATAAATATTCATGCAACCTCCATTTGCGGCTCTGGCAGTGCCAATAACTACACCCCCCTTATCTAATTCAGACGCTACCACCAGGTCCAGGCAACTTCCGGTGTCTAGCAAATAAGATTCATTGTTAGTTTTATCTGAAATATAATACAATTTATCGAAAACTACATCTCTAATAGTTGCAACGATTTTAGTTGAGTTGCCAGAAACTTCCACTACAGTATTACCAGATAAGTCACATGCATTATTTCTTAAATTTAATGATCCCTCATGCTTATCGGAAGGAGAAGAACCTCCTTCATCCCTAAAGCTAATACAATTCATTTTCAGGAAGGGAATTTCGCCCCCTTCATTAATTACAAATTCATTTTTATCATTATTTTTATCAACAAGTATGGAGTCACAAGTCTGAATCGCCTCCATTCCCGCCTTCTCCCCAGTGATTGGAGTGGGGGAGCAGGTTGACTCAGTTGGGGGAAACAGCGACTCATTCACAAGGTTATTGCTTTCAAAGTAATTATTAGAATTTACAAAACCGTTATTGCCATCACTATGGCTATCATTCCTAATTCTACAATCATTATTATTATTATTGTCATTATCGTTATTACTCTCATCATGCGTTGAGTTACAATTAAAAGTTGAAGATGACTCTACCCCTACTGACTTCTTGATGGTTGACTCATGTGGGGGAGAGGTTGACTCAGGTGGGAGAGAAGCTGACCCGCTAGAAGTCCCCACCTCGTCCATTTGAGTCACCCTCTCATCATTAAAACTTTCGATTTCAGATGCATTGTTAATTACCCCCTCTTGCCCTTGATTATTTTTACAAGTAAAATTTCTATTCCATTTAAATCTATTAATATAATTAACATTCCCATCATACCCACGATCAATATAATTACAATTATTACTAAAATACCTATTATTATTATGGCCATTAAGATTAGCATACTCATTATTATTATAAAAATTATTATAATCAACACGTGCATCATTATCATAACCATTACTGCTATAATTAATATTTTCATTACCATGGTGATTATTATTATAAAAATTGTCCCTATCATAGTTACTGTAATTTCTATTATTATAATTATGACTATAATTTCTACCGTTATTATGACTATCATTATAATGATGCCTTCTACCATAATTGAAATTAACATTTCCCCGCCCAAAATTAGACTTATTCATACAGAAATTGCAGGGTAAACAATTACAAAGATTTCTACTCACGAAAGCGTTATTTCCCCACATATTTACCCCCACCTGGCCTGGGAATCGTCTCACAGGCCAACTTCTCCATTTCCCTGGTTCGAAATGTTGGAGTTCCGCTGCGGGGGAGAGGGAGTTGCCGGGGGTTGTGGAATTAAGGCATACATTGGGCAATATCGACCTTCACACCTAAATGATTTATGCAAGAATTTCCTATGGAACCTACAAAGGCCTTCAGTACTTGGGCCAGCTGCAACATTGTTATAAGCTGATCGGTTGAAGCCTCTTTCTCTTGAACCCTGATTATTGCTGGGGGTGGGGGAATTCTTCGCATTCTGACACATTGTCTTAGCGAGTTCTATTACGCTTTTGGCGAGTGATCTCATCTCTTCAGCTGATTTTTCATGAGAGATTATTAACCGACTTATTTCTCTCTCTTGTGCTGAAGTCTCTCTGTTAGGTGGCTTGGTGACTCTCTCTTCTGCTGGTCGCACGGCGTTTACAGGTTGCCATTCGTTTCTCCCCCCCGCGGGGGATTGACGAGCACCGTTTTGGGAAAAAAATTTGTTAAAAATGTCGTCGGCAATTTCAATTAATTCCTCAAAATCATGGTTCTTCTCTGTTGTCATGAGGGAGATCTGTAATTGCTGAGGCAATCGTAAGAGAAAGAGTTCTCTAATAAATTTTGCATCGTTGTCAGTTATTGAATCGAAGCTGGATAATCCGAGCATTTCTTTTATTCTAACTGCATAGTCGGATGGGAGCTCTCCCTCCTTCATTCCTGATCGAAAGACTTCTTCTATCTGCATTCTTAGCGATGGTGCATAGAGTTTCTCTATTACTTTTACTAATTTGGTATAACAATCTTCTTTTAAGGGAAGTTTCAACGAATTTGTAATCTTGCTTGGTAATTTTGATGCCAATAGCCTTACCCTCTCCCTCGGATCGGTGATTTCATTAAGGTTAAAGATCATTGTCGTCTGCCGAATCCATTCTAATGCATCAAATTCGTTGAAGGGGGGGATAGCATTGAGGGGGAGATTCTTCTTTCTTCCCTTTCTCCCTAAGAGAGTGGGGGAAGGGTGACTCTTCACCAGGTTTGCTGCTTCATGTTCTTCTTGAATTTCGTTTTCCGATTCTGTTTCGTATTGTGATGAGTCACCTTCTTCATTTACTCCTTCGGTCGGGGCGACTTCTTCTGGGGGAGTGTGATGGGGTCTTGATGATTGAGACCGAGTCATAATAGCTATGTTGTTCCTCTTCGTTTGAACTCTGGGTTTTTTTTTTTTTTTTTTTTTTTTTTTTTTTTTTTTTTTTTTTTTTTTTTTTTTGTTTAGGGGAAAGTTTTTAAGCCTATTGTGATAGGGTTTCTTATTTCACTGCTTTTTCGGGGAATTTGAACTGTTTTATTTTATTTTGTATGTTTTTTGTGTGTGTTTGTGTTTTGAATCGGCACTTTTTTTTCACTTCACTGTCTTAATTAGGCACTGTTTGAATTAATTCACTGTTTGGCACTCTTCAAATCAGTTAGGTTGGGAGTTCAAGGTTACTAATGGGGTCACCATTTCTTTTGTATCAACCCTTGAAGAGTTAATACAGTGGTAATAAAAGAAATAATTACTTCTTATCTTTATTTTTAAAATTAAATAAATCGAATAGTAAATAATGATTTCAATGTTAAACTCAATTAATAATGCACTCAATTCATTAGTTCACAATAGGCTAGTTACAGTAATTAACAAAGTTGGTGAAAGTTGATACAATAATTTAATCAAAACACGATTCTCCGGTTTTTTAGCGAGCCGGAGCTCAACACGACTTCTTTTCTTGTAACTTGAAGTCTAACTGCCTCTGCCTTCCCTCAAAATGCCAGGCATTTCTCGGGCAGCATTCAGGGCGACTCGCTTTCACGACAATGGTGCCACACAGAAGAGTCACCGAATATTTCTCTTACACAATGAAATAATAATTAAAATTTAACATATAGAGAGTCCCTTTTTTGAGTGATGTTACAGGTGTATATAGCTGTGTACAAAGCTATTAGGAGAGGTGTACAGGATTATCGTGAGGGCAGGGAGAAATCCCGTCCTCACATATATATATATATATATATATATATATATATATATATATATATATATATATATATATATATATATATATATATATATATATATATATATATATACTCTTTATATATATATATATATATATATATATCATGACGAAAATGTTTGTGAGCATGCTGAAAGTTATAATATCTCTTGTTGCATGTCAATTATCCATTTATTTATATATATATATATATATATATATATATATA
>JABUQX010134822.1:25000-37952 GCA_015478945.1 Trachelipus rathkii | reverse complement strand
CCCCGCTACACCTTAACATATTTACATATTCTACTATTAAAAACTTGTCAGATTAACAAGTGGAGCTCTCTCTAGAAGTAATTCTGGCATCTTGACATATCCATACTGTGAGTTCTTAGTTTTCTGTAAGCCAAAATTTGATAAGCCGGAATTAAATAAATTTATTAAGGTAAAATAGGAAATATTACTAAATATAAATTCACGGTGTCTCAAAGTTTTAAAAAGCTTTTTTTCAGAAAAGCATTTTTTAAAAAAGCTTTTTTCAAGAAGAAGCGGCTAAAGTTATTTGAGGGGATAAGAGATCACTTTTTAACTCACAACCATGGAGATCAAACTTTATTTTCCTACACCACAACATTTCAATATTCAAATTAAATCATTTTTAAATAAGATAATTAATGGAATGGAAGGTTATTAAAATTTTTAAAAATTTGTTAAAACAGTTTAGTTAATATTTGTTTTGTAGTAAATTTTAAACTTTAAATTTAATTTCTTTTAATAATAATTAATAATAATAATAATAATAATAATAATAATAAATAATAATAATAAAATTAATAAAATAATAATAAATAATAAATAAATAATTAATAATACTGAGAAACATGAAATTTCTTGACGGGGTTTCGCAATGATTATGATATTGAATATTATTTATTGTGCCTGCATTCCAAAGATGAATCGGGTTTTTTTGCGTATCAACATCACATTTGTGAAAGTTTTGTTGTGTAACACAGATTCGTTTAAAATTTTATGATTTTTACCTTTTTCAAAAGGGACCAAAAAAAATTACAATATATAAATAATATAATAATAACTATATATAATATAATATATATTATATATATATATATATATATAAATATATATATATATAAAATATTAATATATACTATATATTATAATATATATATATATTGTATATGAAGAGCAGAAAAACAAATCACAATGATATGAAACATGTCTTTGATAGATAAATGTTAAACATATAATACAACAAAGATAAAGGTAGATGGGACAACAATCCCCGAAAGAATAAAGAAGGGGTTATATATAATGTTAACATCCTACGAATGGTAGTAACTTTCTCCTTCGTGGAGACAGATCTTTCTACTGTGCCATAGGCGTTCCTGTAATATTCCTCATCAAGCTCCAACAATAGTCGGTCATCATGCCCATCATATTGATATCCCACTTTCCCTGGTAACGTCCTTCCAACAAATGAAACTTTAGAGCATATCTGATGCAAAGCGTTCCCAAACCCTGCTACACTAACCATCGCCTAGGTTACCGGAAATTTGCTTAGGTAGAATGAAGTAGTGCAACTTTATACTTCATTCTTACATCTATGAGCAAAAAGAAAACTGTCTAGCAGTTCCTGTACAATATTAGTGGTTCTCGGCTTTCCTGTTCCCAGAAAATTCTGTGCTACATCTGAAAAAGCATTCCACGCTCGGGCCTTTAACACAGTCATTGTTGTAGCAAAGGCAGCATCACGGAGGAGTGTCCGTATTTGTGGGCCATCAAATATCCCAGCTTTTTACTTCTCGTCACTCAGACCAGGAAAGGTTGAGCATATATAGCGGAAGCATTCACCATCATGGTCCAGGGCCTTCACAAATTGTTTAATCAAACCAAGTTTTATGTGTAGTGGAAGTAAGATGATGATTTCTCTCTGTACAAGTGGTTCACGTACGATGTTCCTTTCACCTGGCGTCAAGGTTTCCCTCGGTGGCCATTCTCTTTTGCTCCAGTGATCCTTTGTCGCCCGGCTGTCCCAATCCAATAGGACAGGAAGCAGCGGATATTGGTGAAAACCGCTGCTGACCATAAGCATAATGTTTACCATTTGAGGTGACGCATATTAACCATCCATTTACCTGATATTGTAGCCTCTCCAAAACGCTAATTTGGCATACTCCTCTCTCGATCCGTACCGAGTACCTACTGGAACCGAAGCATATATGTTTCCGTTGTGTAGCAACACATTACTTTAAACTGCTCATGAAAGTCTGTCCAAATAAACCAGGTCACCCACTCCGTACATCTATGCTGGGATAAGTCCCATTAGCCGAGTCTAGTTAGGCCTGCCAACTTCACTTGGCAATACAACTTAAGTATCATCTGACTGGGAAGAACCTCCGCAGCTCTGCTTCCTCTGTTACGATAAAAATGTACTCTTGCGCAATGCCGTCCAAGAGTAGTCATTTTTCAATGGCAACCTCGAATCCCAAACAGCTCAAGAGGACCAAACTTCCCGGCAGAATACAACCTCGACGTACAAGATCGGTCAATACCCGTTAAACAAGACGCGACCATCCCGACTGTATTACAGTATGCGATGCATAGACATCATCAGGTCATTGGCATCAGAAAACAAATAGAACGTACTAAAGTTACCACATCTTCCCGAAAAAAAAAAAAAAAAAAAAATATCGACCCGCAGTAAACGTCGCGGCACTGTATATACCGTATATCGGGATGCTAACGTCTAGAACAGCCTACTAAGTGCGCACCTATGAATTTGTCATTCCTAAGGAATATGTTAAAAAAAATAGGGGATCCATATTGCACAAAAAGTACGGGATGGGAATACAGCAAATCGTGAGATTATATGATGGATTCAGCACCTACCGTGAATTACTAAATATATCGGCTACAAAAGTCCATCCAAAAAAAATTTCACCTTTTTTTCCTTCACCATGTAAATAATAATAATAATAATAATAATAATAAATATCAAAATAATAATAATAATTAATTAATAATTAATAGATAATAATAATAATAATAATATTAATAAATAATAATAATAAAATTAAAAAATAATAATAATTAATATAATAATAATAATAATACCCTGTGACAAATTTTATTTATCCCCAGGTCTAGATTCTAGAGCAGGGTTGGCACAAAAGAAATCTAATGATTTAAATCAACTGATTTTTTTACGTGATTTTTTTTTTATAAAAAAATCATGACCTTTATTTTTTATTTTTTTTATTTTTGTGACGTATATGATGTGTTTTTTTTTTAGAGAAGAAGTGGTGAATAATGTAATCATAGCTATCACCTAATTAAATTTAAGTGTGATAGTGTGCTATGGTCTTCTATATAATAGGGTAAATTTGTGCTATCAATGTAAGTGTTGTTCAAAGTCATATTTTATAAATGAAAAGAAATTAAAGTAAGATGATGTGATAGTGAGAAGGCGTCAGATATTATACTACTATGTATATATATAATTAAATAAACTTAAAAGTGTAAGAGCTGAGTAATAATAATTATATGTGTATTCGTGTGAAACTTATTATAAGTAGTGTAATAATGGTAGGATTAAATCTACTAATTTTATAAAAAATAATAATATAATTAAAAAAGCAATTTGTGTCTAAAAAAATTAAAAAAATTAAAAATAAAATCCAACATTGTTCTAGAGTGTTAAAGCTATCAGTTCGAGTGTGAAAATATTGTTTCATATTTAAAATTTTCGAAACTATAGAGTCGAGGTCATTTTAACTAATATTTGTTCACATATATCAATTTTTCTATATTAATTTTTATGCAAAATCATAACTGAATAAATGACAAATAAATAACTGAATTTTTTTAAGAAAGACATTTCAAAAGTAGAAAGTTCCGCGTTTAAGTTCCAGCCGGAAAAACCGAACTTCTAAAAAAATCGAAGGTCCCGGCCCCCGGAAACCTGTCCCTCCCCCGGTACATTCCCCCAATAATATATATATATTATTATATATAATATAATATATATTATTAGTAAATATATATTATATATAGATAATATATATATATATAATAATATATATATATAGATATAAATATATATATATATATATATATATAATATATCAGAGGGCTAAAGCTGACATCATGTAACTCGAGAGAACGGGGCAGCACGCACAGGAGTAAAACAAATATTATTATTTGGAAGGCAGCTGGAAAATTCTAAGGAGGCGGTTTTTAATTTTTTTTTTTTGGCCCATTTATTCGTCAGGAAATTTATTAAAAAAAAAAAAGAATTCCCCCCATTTAGGGGGCTCGAAGCCGACCGAACAGAGGGGCGGAAGCGAAGTCCCCCATCCTAAACCTGGAGGGGCGAGAGACCCCGACTCCTGCCATCCTTGCGGTTTACCCTTGAGTATTCCTTTAGTAAAAAAAAAAATAATAAATTTTACTTCCCTTTAACACTTTGGTATTACTTAACCTAAAGGAATATCATAGGGGTAAACCGCAAAGATCGCAGGAGGTCGGGTCTCTCGGCCTCCCGGTGGACGACCGGGGGGACTTCGTCCCCCCCCCTTTGTCTCCCGTTGGCTCGAGCCCCCTAAATGGGGGGAAAATTTTTTTTTAAATATTTCCGACAAATAAATGCAAAAAAAAAAAGATAAAATAAAAAAAAACCCTCCTAGGAATTATCCGCTGCATTCCAAATATTAATTTGTTTTACTGTAGTGGCTGCCGTTTCTCGAGTACGATGATGGTCAGCTTTAAAGATACCTCGTGACCATTTATACTAATATATATATATATATATATATAATATATAATATATAATATATATAATATAAATATATAATAATATATATATATATATATATATATATTCAGAAGCTGGGCTGCGCCACCAAAGGTGCGCTATGCGCCTATGCGCCGTATGGCGCACTATCAATTCGTAGGCGCAAAGGCCATAGGCGCAACAATTTTTTTAAAAAGGCGGACTAAGCAAAGGCGCACAGCCAATTTTGTGCGCCTATAGCCGCGCCTATGAACAGAAAACAAAGCATTTTTTTAACAATTAAAAAGTTAGACTTAGAGAAGCTGGGCAACTTGTAAATATCTAAAACCAGTGTTTAAAACATATATATATATATATATAATATATATATATATATAATATATATATATATATATATATCTATTTCTATCTTATATTAAATAAAAAAAATATAAACATAATATATATATATAATAATAATATATAATATATATATATATATATATAATATTATAATATAATATATATATAGAAATTAATATAAATATATATATATAATATATATAATATATAATATAATATATATATATATATATAATATATATATAACTGGTTCA
Organism: Trachelipus rathkii; assembly: GCA_015478945.1. Taxonomy (NCBI): domain Eukaryota; kingdom Metazoa; phylum Arthropoda; class Malacostraca; order Isopoda; family Trachelipodidae; genus Trachelipus; species Trachelipus rathkii. The sequence continues at coordinate 32,819 of JABUQX010134822.1, read as the reverse complement.
GTAGTTCTTAACTACTAATAAATTGGCAAAACTATGGCTCCTGAAAGATTTGCAACTCTCAGCGTTCGGAGCTGAAACCTCCTTGGCGGGGAAACAGGCGATCCCACGAAGGACATACATTGGAGGAGGAAAAAGACGTGTAATATTAGTTTACGGTGTTTTAATTACAAAAAATTAATAAAGTGGTGTTTTCTGCCTTATTTAAAAGGCATAGCTTTTATTATCGCACTAAAGTTTACTTTGCAAATAAATTTAGCTAACATCCACCAGCCGGCGAAAAGTCGTAGGCGCAACGGCGCATAGGCGCATAGGCGCTAGGCGCATTGATGTGACCAAAAATATAGGCGCATAGGCGCTAAGCGCACTAGGTCCGGCGGCAAAGGCGCATAGGCGCAGGCGCACTCAAAAATTATAGGCGCCCCAGCTCTGATAAAAATATATATATATATATATAAATATATAAATATATATAATATATATATATTAATTATATATAATATATAAAATATATAATATATATATATTATATATAAAATATATATATATATAATATATAATATAATATATATATATAAATATGGTCGATTGTACGGCGAAGATGGACGCATAAAAAAAACAAATACTAGTATAGGTAAGGGGAGAAGAAATTAGAGAAAGAAAACTGGGCGAAGGAGTGGTGAGAACACCAAGATGCCAAGAGCTTTCCAGCTAAAATTGAAATAATAATCTCCAGAAAATAGTAATGTTTTTAGCCATGGTTGTTCCTGGCCAGATTATTATGAAAGTAAAAAATTAACCAAATGAATAATAAAGATAAATTTGCCTTTAAAAACTTTCAGTGAAAAGAAAAGAACATCGTACATTTCGATTTTTTTTAAAATTTAAGGTGCTACTTAGATTGGAGCCTGCAAAATGCTAAGATCTTCTTTCAATGAATTATTATAAACAAAAAGAAGAAAAATTTCTAAAAAACATATGAAGCGGCAACGCATAAAAATTTTCACCTCCGGGTTTCTTGTTTAAATTATTTAAACTTTCTTTGTTAAGCAATAAATATTATATATAAAAAATGCAACATGTAAATTCGAGGCTAGGTGAAGTTGGTTTAAAGCGATATACCCCAAGAATCATATTAAGACATGGATTGGTGGAATTATTCGTCCCCCGCCAAGCGCCGGCTCATAGGGAGTGATTTTCTTTGCATTGTTCAAAGAAGAATGGGAAAATATCAAACACCACACAATAGCCGTCCGTAGCTCAGCGGTATAGTACTTTTTTTGTTTTATTAAGAGCACCTCCCCCCAATAAATAAGCGCCGAAAGGACCCAGGGTTCGTCACTGATCAGGTGTGAGAAAGATGTCGATGACTTTCTTTCTTGGATTTGTCTTGCCTCCAAACCTTGGGATTGGAATTGGACACCCCCCTAGATTAGGCCTCTGCCCCTTTGAAGCGGTTGTGATAATAACTGTTAAATAATATTATATATATAAATATATATAGAATATAGATATAATATATATATATATATATATATTTATATATATATAATAATATATTATCATGATAATTATCAATGTACAGTAACCCCATCACGCTCACCAAAGAATCGTCATACTGAGCTGAAGAAAAATCAAAATCAGGGGCCTGAATGAACCCGCGTTATTAATATCAGGGAAAATTTTGAAAATGGCGAATCGAGGTGAATTATTCCCGCCAAAACAAATAAAAAAAATAAAAAAATTGATATCCTTCCTTACCATTATAAATAGTTTCTAAGATTACATGGAAAACCAAAAAGCATATATGTAAAATGTAAAGAATATTCGCTTCTTGGTAAGATACAAGAAAATAGAAGATGCTGCCCCTATGACTCGTACCAGGAAACAGATAAGATATTTGGAATAAACGTTAGAAGTGTTATTGACCATTGAAAATAGGAAAAATCCGAACCGGCGAATAGGGTCCATGTGCGGAGACAACAATGAAAAATGTCGAACAGTTGCGGGGTATCGATGGCACAAAAAAATTTGCAGATGGGAGAAGGTCATCCCGTGAACATATAAGTGATTGTGAGTATGATGCGATCTGTGGGGCCCAAAACTAGCTTGCAAGTATCATAATAAATATAATAAATATATATATATAATATTATAGATAAGATATAAATATATATATATAATATACTTATATATAGATACTTATATATATATATATATATATATATATTTAATAATAAATAAATATATATATAATAATAATATAATATATATATATAATATATAATATATATATATATATATATATATATATATAATAATATATATATATAATAATATATATAAATAAAAATATTATATATATATATATATATATATATATATCCGGATCGGACCCGGATCCGGATCTTTCTAAAAAAAATTATCCTATTTTCATTAAATATTTGAATATTTAGTTTCATACAGAATAATTTATTTATTAGATGTAGACATATTTAGTTTCGCACATAACTGTAAGAAATAGTTGTATATACACATGCAAGGGATGTGTATTTGTGATTTTTTTTCTTTATTATTAGTATTGAATGATCCTTTTAGCAAATATTGTAGATTGTTATAACTAAAAATGTTTCGGACATCAAAATTTATGATCTTTAAATTTTCTCTAAACTTGTTTGCAGTAATTCTTTTTATATAATTATGTAAGATATTTTTCTTAAAGCTACTTAATTTTAAGGACAGGTTCAATGTTTAGGTAAAAAAAAATTTTATAATCCTAGACCTAATCATTTTTACAAGTAATCCAGTTTTAATATTTTTTTCGGAGTAGATATATAATTGGTCGAGCTTCAAAATTTCGATTCGGAATATTTTTCATTATACCAAACAGTTTGACATATTTTGGTCCCTATCTGAATTGCTGATTTTGAATGGCTCTATCCTTTAAAAAAAAAAAAAAAAAAAAAAAAAAAAAAAAAAAAAAAAAAAAAAAAAAAAAAAAAAAAAAAAAATTAGGATGTATACTAGGCCTGAATTTTTGGTTTATGCCTCAATATCTCTTCTATACTATAACAAATTATATATATATATATATATATATATAATAATAAAAATAAATATTTTCTTTTAGACTTTATATATACTGTCATATATATGAGCTTTTATTTAACGGTAATATATTTATAATATATATATATATATATATATATATATATTTATATATAATATAAATATAATATATATAATATACGGATATATATAGATATATATATATATTGATATATATATATAGATTTTCTTTTTCACTTTATCTGGAAATAAATGAAAATTGGCAAAGTTGAAAATTCTCCAATGCTAATTTTTTTTGTTCGTCCAATTTTTTGTAAAATTCAGAGTAGATTGAGAGAACGAATTACAACCTTTTATTAATTATATATAATATGTATTATTTTTAATGTATAATTATTTTAATATCCATCTAAAGTGATATATATATATTTATATATATTATAATTATATATATATATATATATATATAAAACACTTTTCCCGTTTCTGACCGTCATGGCTTGTCTCTGTGTTCGAATAGGACATAAACTGGGAGCCCATGGTTTTAAATATTAGATATTGGAAATAAAAATCTCGAAATATAAGTGTGTATCTCGTTAAACTCTAATGTACTCCAATTATTTTAATATCCGTCTAAAGTGATATTCGAGATGTGAAAAGAATATTAGAAATCTAGAGTTGATTTTAAGTTTTAACAAAAATTTCTAACATCTGCCAGATTAAGAAAAAAGTTTTAAAAAAAAATATTGAAGAGATTTTCCTACTTTTGGATACTGTTTAAAGGAGTTTTGGATATTGTTTAAAAATGCTTTTAAATTCCATTGAGTTTTTGGTACTGTTTAAAACTTTATTTAAAAGTTTTGAAACCAAAAAATCATCATATTTTGCAAATAACTCAAGAACCAGTTTTATGTCAACTAATGATGGGGAAGTTTATATGGTTAGAAAGAGTGAAGAGGAGTAAAGTTTGCCATAGCTTAAACTAATATAAACCAAATTCGCTCGTTGCAGATGTCAAAAGATTGAGATGTTTTTAAAAATAAAGTCAATATCGGGATCCATTCCTGTCAAGTTCCCTCTAATTGCAACCAATTCATGCGTCCACTTTCCAACCATCTTTCTTCCTCATTCTTGTTAGTTTGATCCCCATTTTTTTTCAATTGATATATATATATTTCCTATTTTTTCAATCTATTTAAATAATTGTCTGCCTTTGTGACCTAAAATAGTTCCCAGTTGTCTTTCACTTTGCCAATAAGTTTCTAATGTGTTGTATTCCACTTTAGATCAGCATTGAACACCTTTAGACTTTTCCTCACCGACGTGCTTCATTTACATCGTTGTCCAATCAGAAAACATTATTTATTCATAATTCGTTCGTAGTATAACTTCGGTACAAATTTTCCCTTGTGATTGTCAACGACCATTTAAAGCCTAAGATATGTTCGCCGAACCAATATAAAAGGTTTTTTTTAACCTTTTCACCATTTTTTATTAATATTTCCTCAAATCTGCTTCGATTATTATTTTGATATTCTATTTATTCTTTTAAATTAAAATTAAGAGACTCAAGCATCAAGAATTTTTAATAGTTTTAAATAATATAACGTAATTGTGTGTGTGTGTCTGTGTGTTGTGTGTGTGTGTGGTGTGTTGTGTGTGTGTGTTCTGTGTGTGTGTGTGTGTGTGTGACAGTGTGTGTGTTCAGTGTGTGTGTGTGTGTTCAGACAAAACCTCAACCACCTGGTTACAGCCTTGGTAAATAAATAAAAAATATAAGCAAACGTTACTTTCTCTGACCAGGACTCATTTTTTGATCGAGTGACTCGAGTCGCCGTGAAGTCGCTCAAGCGTCCAATAGTTGATTTCATCAAATAATTTTAATTCCGTTTTCGTTGTCGTAAAAATTTAAAAAAAAAAATGTTTTTTTCACATTATTTTTTTACTTCCTTCGTGTTGCCAGCAATTACATTAATAAATTTAAATATATATATATATATATTTTTCATTCCATCTGATACAAAGAGCCGACTTCCACGGCGACTCGAGTCACTCGATCCAAAAATAGTCCTGTGAAAAAAGGTAAACCTTTGCCATAATAATAGTATAATATATAATATATAATAATATATATATATATAAATATAATAATATAATATAATATATATATTATAATATATATATATATAATATAATATATATATATATATATTATAATATATAATACAATATAATATAAATATATAATAAATATATAATATATAGATATTATATATATATTATATATATATATATATATATATATATATATATATATATATATATATATCATGGGCGAGTTGTTCTACAATATTCAGAGTATAATGATGCCATTGCAACAAATGAGTTTTGACACACTCATCCTAACATATGTGACTAGAAAATAAAAATAAAAAAAATTAACAAGATAAAAGACAACGGCAAATAAACCTTCAATGAAATTAAATTTCTTTGCATAATTTCAATTCAAATAGATCAAAAAATCAGTTTAAAAAGTTCCATTTGTAATGTGGAAGTTCGTATCACAATTGTGTATGATTTCTTAAGGTAAATAATAATGGTAAATTGCTATATATATTAATATATATAATATATATAATTATAGTATATAATACTATAATATATTATATATAGATAATATATATATGCTTGTAGATAATGCTATATATATATAAATATATATATTCATATATATATATATATATTATATATATTATAAATATATATATATAGATATAAATATGTGGCCGTGTGTTGTAGTGGTCTTACTAAATATTGTGCGGTGTGTTGAGAACGATTGCAATACAGTGTTTCCATTGTCAGTTTGTATTACTATGATGTTATTCACCTGTGTGAACCTAGAGTATATTTATCGAGGTATTGAATCTAGGGATATTTTGATAAACTAAATTCGTTTATTTTCGTAGGGTATTTTAATAATGGTTTGAAAGGTGACAGCTATAAGAGCAATAATTTTTATCAATTTAAATACGAGAGATTAAGAGGAATGCGAGAAGGAGAAGTAGGAGGAGAGTAGGATCGGATCTGAGAGATAGAGGAAATGGAGAAGGAGAAGTAGAGAAGTAGAGAAGAAGAGAGGAGCAAGTGGAGATGGAGGAAGTGGAGAAAGAGATAGAAGAGAAAGAGGAAGCGAGAGTTCCACGTTTGATAGAAGTTATAGTTATGGATGGAGTCACTTTCCTCTACACCGAGTGTGGTTTCCTTTTGCCTCGCACTTAGTATTGATACGGGGTAACTTGAAAATGGAGGTATTAGAAGGAGGAGTATTCGGCTGGGATGAGAGGAGATGTCATTGACTGAGAGGAGAGACGAGTCTGGGAGAGGTTGGAGATGAGCGTGGAAAGGAGATGGGCATAAGATGGTAGTGAGGGAGTAAGATGTGAGGTATGATGGGAAGAGACGTCATGACGAAGATTTATATGTAATCGAGAGAGAAGAGAGAGATGAGAGGATATTCGCCTGAGAGAGAGAGATTGTGATGGATGGAGGGGAGAGTAGAGAGGTGAGACGAGAGATGAGAGGAGGGAGAGAGAGAGACGACGAGAGGACCTTGAGAGAGAGAACATGAGCCAATCGAGGAGACTAGATAGAATGCAGGTGGAGACGAGTAGAGCAGAGTCAGAGCCAGAATGATAAGCTGTTTGTTTCACCTGAATTTGCTCATTGAGTAAAAATCAAGGTGCTAGGTGACTGAGAACGGTAAAGAATGATAGCAAAAAATAAATCAAAAATTGTGAGTCAATGGACTCTCGAAGGTGTAAAAACTGCGATGCGCTAGAACTGTTGGTCAAAGAAAGTTCTATATAAATCAATTACTTGCCCTTTTCGAAACCGGTTATTAAACGTTAAAATGTCAAAGAAATAATATAGTTTTATCATGAATACTTGTTCATGATATTTGAAAGTTTTTGAGTCTTTTACTCTACAGACACATGTGGATTGAGAATAGTATATATTAGATATATATAGTATATATATAATTATATATATTATTATATATAATTATAATATTAATATTAATATTATTTTATTATATATAATTATAATATATTATATATTATATAATAATATTAATAAAATATATAATATATTTATTATATTAATATAATATATATAAGATATAAATATATAATATTAATAATATAATATATAATATTTAAGTAGACGAAGCGAGAGTATAGAAAATAACAGTTCTACATTCTAGCACCTATATAAAATTATATATATAATATTATAATAGATTATATAATATATTATATATATATATATTTAATATATATAATTTGTTAAAATCTTATCTATAATCATTTCCATTAATTTTATCTATATATATATATATTAATTATATATATATATATTAATTATTTTTCAGATTTACAGCGTTTGATCCGACAATGGGCCGTGACAATTTCGACAGAACGCCTGGAATTCATTTCTTTAATTTGGGTCTGAGCGATTTCAAAGGAAACATGACCATTGGAAGAAGGAAAACAAATTGCAAAGTAATATTTTTTGATTCTCGTTGACCTCACTGACTACTACTACTACTACTACTACTACTACTAATAATAATAATAATAATAATAATAATAATAATAATAATAATAATAATAATAATAATAATAATAATAATAATAATAATAATAATAATAATAATAATAATAATAATAATAATAATAAAACTTTTCATTTT
>JABUQX010134822.1:0-5000 GCA_015478945.1 Trachelipus rathkii | reverse complement strand
TACGTACTATGTAATTTATTTCATCTTTTTTTCTAAGGGACCGCATCCATGAGCAGGGTTGTGGAGTCGGAGTCGGAGTCGGGGAGTCGGTAGTTTTGAAGAGAGTGGAGTCGGAGTCGGAGTCGGAGTCGGAGTCGGCAATTTTGAAAAGGGTGGAGTCGGTAATTTTGAAGAGGGTGGAGTCGGAGTCGGAGTCGGAGTCAAAATCAGTAATTTTCAATAGGGTGGAGTCGGAGTCGGAGTCAGTAATTTTCAAAAGGGTGGAGTCGGAGTCGAAGTCGGAGTCGGAGTCGGTAATTTTGAAGAGGTCGGAGTCGGAGTTGAAGTCGGTAATTTTGAAGAGGGTGGAGTCGGAGTCAGAGTCGGAGTCGGAGTCGAAGTCGGAAAATTTTTGAACCGACTCCACAACCCTGTCCATGAGTCTCTTAACCTCCTAATTTAAGGTTTAAAAACTTAGACACCGGTCTTCCAGATCTCATAGACGGTCTCACCGACCTTAGAAGACCCCAATTTCAAATTTGATGTCTCAAACATCAAAATCTAACGATGTAATCAGGGTTGTGGAGTCAGAGTCGGAGTCGGGGAGTCGGTAATTTTGAAGAGGGTGGAGTCGGAGTCGGAGTCGGAGTCGATAATTTTGAAGAGGGTGGAGTCGGAGTCGGAGTCGGAATCAGTAATTTTCAAGAGGTCGGAGTCGGATTCGGAGTCGGGATCGGGGTAGGTAACTTTCAAGATAGTAGAATTGGAGTCAGAAAATTTTGAAGTGAACAAGTTGTGAATTGTGTTTCTGTGGGTGACTTCAATCACTTCATGCAAGTTCAATGACTTGCGACTTCCATATCTCAAAATGCAATTGCAAACTTCGAAGTTTTTTAACCTGCACCTTATGTTTCAATTTGAATGTACTAAATGCTATTTATATTGATCCTATCTACAGGGTAAGCCTAACTGAAGATTAACAACAAAAAGCTTAATCTGCACTTTGCAACGTGGTCATTTGTATTAAAGGGTTGCAGGAAGTTCAAGAAGAAAAGGAAACATCTGAACATATTGTAAGTGATGAAACTCCAACTATCCCCCATTACTACCTTCTCAAATCCTTTTTTAGAAAGCTCAGAAGATGAGTATGAAAAGCTTCTAGATATTCAAGAGCTTAGTCGAAAGCGTCCACTGCTCTACCTTAAAACAAGTTAGCGTTGAAAGGCTTTTTCTGCTCTCAGCATTATGAAATCAGACCTAAGAGGAAAAATGAAGGAGGACCGGGCAGATGCTATTATATATATATATATATATATATATATATATATATATATATATATATATATATGTCTATGTATACGTATAAAGATATATATATATGTCTATACTATATATATATATAGTCAATACTCTGTGCTCATGCTCTCTCTCTCTCTCTCTCTTTCTCTCTCTATAGATATATAAATTAAAGATATTTGACTACTCTGAAAATAATAATGTTAATGATAAGAATAATATAGAAATCTAAGCTTTGTGCCAGACGCCATCGAAGCCCTTTTATATTACTTTCGACTAGGGTTGGCCGACGCACCAGGTGCGGTGCGGTGCGGTGCGTGGTGCGCTCATTTTGGTGCGGTGCGGTGCGGTGCGGTGCGGAAGAAAAAATAAAAGTGCAGTGGTCCGGAGCACGAAAAAAATTAGTGGTGCGGTGCGTGGTGCGAAGTTTTGATCGCACCGCACCAGCTTCCCGACAAATTTCTAAAAATAAAAAAAAATGAAAAAAGAAAAAGTTGAGTTGGATATATATATATATATATATATATATATATATATATATATATATATATATATATATATATATATATATATATATATATATATATATATATATATATATGGCATAATTTTAGATTAGTATAGGTAAGGATAATCAAAACCAAGGATAATCCCAATATGTATAATATATAATATATTTATAAAAATATATATAATAAGAAGAATGTATATATATATCCATATATAATATAATATATATAATAATTTAATATATATAAGATATGTAACAATAATTATAATAATAATAATAATATATATATATATATATATATTTATAAATAGATATATGTATCAATGTAAATAATAATAATAATAATAGTAATAATAATAATATATAATATAATAATAATATGTAAAATAATAATAATATATGTATATGCTATATATCTGTATAAATATATATATATAACTTAATAATATATATATATATATATATATATATATATATATATTATACTCGTTACAAGAAATCAAAGTTTGAATTTTTTATGGGGCTAAAAAATGAGATTTTTGAAGTTTTAGCTCAATCGGACAATGCTAACCCGTTCCTCATTGACGTTAAGATCCTGAAAAATTGTGATTGTTTGGAAAAATTCATGGTTTTTCTTTATAAATTGAAAATGGTTTATCCTAGAAACTTGATTCAGGTCTCATTTTGTTCACTGTTTTATTACCTTCAAATTGTATCATAAACACTTTTTAGCTACAACCTATAGTTTCTAAGATATTTGCATTTTTTTCAATCAGAGGTGGGAGTTTATAGAAAAAGTTGCTTTCTCTGGACAAGGCAAAGAAGAAATAAATAAAAAAAAATAATAAACTTTTCAAATAAAAACAATTGTAATCTTTATAATTTAATGTTGAAGAAAGTAAATTATATTATTTAAGCAATCTGATTGCTCTACAAATGCCAAAATATTAACCAAGTTTTATATTTATTGTATTATAATAGTGTGGTAAGGAAAAGAAATAATAGAAGAACAAAAAATATATCATTCAGATCATTTTACTTTTTCAATTATTACTAAAACAAAAACTATTATATTTTATTTACAATTAAAATTAAAATTAAAATTAAGGTGTTAAAGGTTTTGCTAAGGTGGCCTTCGAAGAGCCAGGATATTTTGCTCGACATTCAGCTACTACTTGCAGTAGGTATTGCCGCTGTTCTTTATCTTTTGTTAAACATGAATTAAAATCTTTTATTAATTTTACACCTCTTTCAGCTGTATCGTTGAAAACTCTAAAGCCATTCACTATATTTTTCGCTCTTAAATAATCTTCATTATCACAGCACCCATCTGGATTAGTATGCAAAAATTCCGTATCAATTTTAAATCTCTTAAAAAAATCATACTTTGGGTACAACAAAATGGTATATATCTTTGTCTAATAAGTCATTCACTTCTTGTAAGGGAATTGATGGTTTCACATTACTGAAGTCCTCAAAATCATCGTCCTCTTCTTGAGACAATAATTTTATTACCATTCTTCGTTTTACACTATTATTATTTAAGGAGTCGTCAAACAAAGAAAAAACAACCTGTTCAGAATTAAGGTACCATAAATGGTTTATCATTATTAAAAGATCTGTATCTGCTATCTCCTTATCGATTTCCTTATACTTCACAAACAATTTCAATAATTGTAGGTCTTGGTTGGGAGCGTCAAACCAAGCTTTCACATAGATATTTATAATAAATAAGCAAATGTCTTCAAGGCCTTTTCTTTCTAAATTTGTAAGTTTAAATTGATCTTTAAACAGATATATTTTAAGAGAATAAATTCCTTTTGCCATCCACCTAGCGTGGTGGAAAGCTCCCGGAATTGAAAAACAAATGTCCTTTGATGGAAGACGTCTCAAAAATATCAAGCAAAGATTAATCAATTCTTTATAATCATCCCTAGGATGTTGAATTTTTAATTGCTCTAAAAGGTATTTAGAAATTTGATCAACATTTGTTATTTTATTTCTTATATTTTTATCTTCAATTACAGATTTGTATTTTGATTGGTTTATGTTAGACCACACACTTTGAAATTTTTTAAAAATATCTGGTTGAGGACCAGTTGTTCCTCCCATTTTACATTCAAAAACTGATCTCAACACTATTTCCAAAATGTGATGGCGACATGATAAATACAACAGGTTTTCCCCATTAACTGTTCAAATAAAACACAAGCACCGTTAATGCGGCCAGTATTTGCAACAGTAGTATCAAAACATATTGCTTGAATTTTGTCAAGTGCTTCCCAATGTTCAACTGTTGCAAATACAGCTTTTGCCACAGTACTTCGTGCACTATTGTCTAGTTGTGGAACTCCTATTAACTGTTCTTCATCTCCACAGCTGATCAAAATTGCTACTCTTTCAACATTTTCTTTACCTACAATATCTGGTAGTAATTTTCCATCCCAGTGGACAACAGCTCCTTCTAAATTTGAATTAATAAATCTATTTTGAATAAGTTTAGTTCTTTCTTTTCGAAATTTCTTCCTGCGTATTCGAATTACACTTCTACTTACGATAAATTGCTGTGGGTCATGTCCTAAAGATTCTGCTGTAGATGATATTATTCGAACTGCATCTCTATCTGATATAGCACACCTATCTAATAATAGTGATAATTTTTCATTTATAATTTCTTTAGTTCCTAGGCTATTTTCTTTTCTTTCTAACTGGCTCCTCTTCCAATGTCCTTATGTCTACTACCTCTGTGCATTGAATATTATCTTCAAAGTCTTCTACATCTGATGTGCCGGAGTCCAAGGATTCAACCTTTTCTAATTCTAAAAATAAAACATACACCACAGTAAAGAGGTTAATAAAGACATATATTATTTCTCATTGTTATTTCTAGGCGTAAAATATTTATAACGTTTACTCTCATGCTTCATAAATAAATAGTAAATAGCAGGAAGTAGTAAATCATTCAGAATAAGATTATATTTCATATTGTAAATATATGTTTTTGTACTGAAGATGCTAATATTACTAATGCAACAGTAAAAATAAAGCAAAAAAAAGAAGGAAAATATTAATAAAATAAATAAAAATATATGTAAGAGCATTAAATAAATAAATTAAAAAAATAAAATAACTAACCCACATTTTTTCTAGATTTTGTTACTCTTGCCATCTCAGATGCATGTCTTTTTTCTCCTCGCTCTTCTACTTTTGAGAA
>JABUQX010134821.1:15000-21150 GCA_015478945.1 Trachelipus rathkii | reverse complement strand
CATTGCCAGTCACTGTGGCTTCAGGGGAAAGAAGCTTTTCAAAACTAAAAGTAATAAAAAATTATATCAGAACGATGCAGACGCAAAATCGTCTCAATGGATTTTCAATGATAGCTATAGAACACTAAATTAGTGAAAAATTAGACTTGAAATCACTGGTTCGTGAGTTTGCCGAAAGAAAAGTTAGAAAAAAGGCATTTTAATTACTTTGGTTAGTTAGAATTTATTTATAATATGGGATATTAGTTTAGTTAGCATTACTACATGTTAATTTTTGTTATTTTGCCTTAAGTGCTAAATTGCTTATCTTGTTATCTGATGATTGAGTTTTTAATAAAACGGTTTTTTTTCCAATGTTTTCTTGACTTTCTGATATGGTCGCATGAGATTTACTTAAAAAAACGGGGGCGCAAAATTAAGGTTTTGCCCGGAGCGCCAAAATGTCTAGGGCCGGCCCTGTTTGGAGGAATCCAACATGTTATTGTCATTGTCCAATAAAGTGTCTTCGCGTTCATCAATCTTTTCTACTCTTCCTTCTCCACGTACCTTTGTGCTGCGTTAATTTTTATATAGTAATATATATATATATATATATATATATATATATATATATATATATATATATATATATATATAAATATATATATATATATATATATATATATATATATATATATATATATATATATATATATATATATATATATATATATATATATATATATATATATATATATATATATATATATATATATATATATATATATATATATATATAATATATATGGATAAAATAAATACAAACTTCACGTAGTGTAAAAATATATAAAAAATTCACATGGAAATAAAGAAAAAACAACACTACACAGATAGTGATTAAACGTTGAGCTTCGTGCTCGTACTCAAGACACTTCGTTGGGACAACTGAATTATACAAAATTTAATTATTACAATTTTAGCTACTTTTTAAATTTGGCTCCTTGGTAACTATTTTCTTTGGGTGGATAGAATACTTTTACCAATGTTATACTTTTTTGAGAATTTTGCCGAAGGACGATGATTCTTTGAGGTACATATTGATTGTTTCGTCTAGCTGAATTTCACCTTGTTGCTGATTAAAGTTGTTACTTTTCTTGATGATTAGGGATTCATAAATTTTTCTATTTTCTGTGTTTTGAATGTGTTTTATGATAGTGGCGTTGTTTATATTAATTGTGTGATTGTTAATTTGTCTATGCTTTACTACGGAGGAGGATTGTTTATCATCCTTTAAATCGCTTTTGTGTTGTTTTAATCTAATGTCGAAATTATTGGTTTCACCTATGTATTTTTTTGGGCAATTATTACAGGGAATAGTAATAATATATATAAATCTAAAACAATTTTTAAATTTATATAATAATATATATATATATATATATATATATATATATGTCATATCTCTAAAAATAGATTAGCAAGATATATATATATATATAATAATAATATATATATATATATATATATATATATAATATATATATATATATACTGGCGTATCTAGGAGATAGGAAGCATGACCCCCCGAAATATTTTAGACTAAAAATTTTTAAGTATCATATCCGTTAGTAATATAAAATTCAGAGGTTAAAATAATTTTATATAATTCCTCGCTGTCAGGAGCAAATCTCGTAAGTCCTTTGGGAAAGTTTTTACAGGAGAAAGAGAAAACGTCATAATTTTACCTATATATATATATATATATATATATATATATATATATATATATATATATATATATATATATATATATATATATATATATATATATATATATATATATATATATATATATATTAGACAGAGAGAGATGAGTCTTAATTCTCTCTCTCTCAGCATTACTTCGATTTTAATGACGACTTTACTTTATGAGTCACTCGACTCATAATTTTACATGTACTTCTTGTTTTCTCCTTACTCCTTACTATTTCCTTATTTTCCTTATTCCTTACTCCTATTTCCTAAGACGGAATTTTTTTCTTAGTAATATTCGTGACGCATATAATTTAAAAAAGAGATTTATATACATATCTCCACGTGTTATTTTTTAAAATCCTTTTGCTTACAAAAAATCTCTTTGAAATACATGTTTTGCAACTCATAGCACCTCGATACAGCTGATCCATGCTCAGAGTTGTCAAGTTTTACCGTGCAGATGCTGGTCCATTTTATTTATTTCAGATTTATGAATTTTAGTCGATTACTTTTTGAAATCAAATTTGTTGTGCATGGATATAAATAATTGTATGTTAATGTACAAATGTGAGATAAATTTTGCAAATCATAAATAGGAAAAACTTTATAAATTTTATTAAAACAGTCATACCAAATTAGATGTAATGTTACTAAATTTGAAGGAAATAGTGTCCACCTTTTGAAGGGCTGTCTGGCAGTTGCCTCTCGTCTTCTGCTTGTTAAGCATGGTTTGAGTGAATGAGATAACATTGTGGTGTCAGTGTAAAGCTATCGATCTATTGTTTTAAGGATATAATATTAAGTTGCTAGTGAATAGTTATAGTTTGCACTTTGTGTTTAACATTTTTTGTTCTTGTTGTTGTTCAACTTAAAAAATAAAAAAAAAATATGAAAAGAAGAACAGATTGTCTTGGAGACCTCACATCACATCGGTTGCTAAAATGGCCTCAATAAAGCTGGGAATTTTGTTCAGATTGCGTGAATTTTTTTCTTCTGCTCAGATACTCCAGTTATATAAAGGTGTTATTTGCCCCTGTATGGAATACTGTTCCCACATTTGGGGTGGATCCGGTTCCACCCTCCTTTTGGATAGAGTTGAAGCTAAGGCTAAGAGGCTTATAAACTGTCCCGTACTTTCTGACTCCCTTGAGCCTCTTTCTCTGCGTCGTGACGTTGGTGCCCTATCTCTTTTCTATAAGTATTACAACGGCAGGTGCTCGAGAGAATTGACCTCTCGCATTCCTACACCACTGCGTCGCCCTCGTAACACACGAGGTGCCTTGTTCTCTCATGAAAATTGTGTGAATATTGGAGACTCAAGGATCACTCGTTGTGGTGCCTCTTTCTTTCCAGCCACATCTGTTTTGTGGAACTCCTTGTCTTTTTTTTTATTTTCCACGCAATATTCAATCTTCCTCTATTTAAGTCCCGCGTCTGCGCCCATCTGAGGGAATTGCGTTAGGCAAGGGACAGGGTGGGTTTACTTTCCATTCATTTTAATTTGTTTTTCTTTATGTAATTTTTTTTATTATTATTTATTTATGTTTATTTTTTTGTCTCCTCCTTTTGAAAAGGGCATTGCCTGTGTAAAAAAAAAAAGAAGATATTAGAAACTTTATCAACAAAAAAATAAGCACTATAGTAATTAAGATTCCTGTTATTCAAAGAGTGAGGTTCTCGGACTCGAAGAATCATTTTCTCCTGGAACTTCTGTAACTGCGATAGCAGCTGAAAAATCACAAGTAAAAGGTGATATTTTTCCTTCACAAGCGTCTATAAGTAAGGCGCAATCGATGAATACAGAAATGATTGTTCATCCCAACGATATTGGCAAATTTCATAGGTACGATATTTATCAATAAGGAAAAGTGGAAATATTAAAATATCTCTGGAAACCAGATTCAAAATATATATTTTCTGTTCAGGAAGGCAAAGATCGGAAAAGATATTTTCGAGGAAAGTGACTTGATGATTTTAGGTGGTTAGCTTACTCTGATAAAAACGTTGGGGTTTATTGCTCAAATTGTGTATTGTTTTTGGAAACAAACGAAGAGGGTTAAGGAAAACACCAGAAATTGGGTGTTTTTATCTCGATACCGTATTCAAACAAAGAAAGCCATTGAACTTTCAAAAAAACACGAGGTAGCTAAATATCACAAAGAATCGGTAGAAAAGAGATTTGCAGGTCGAGGTTTACTCACGATATACTTTCCTACCTAACCGATTTATGGTTTTCCGCCCTTAGGAACTATGGGGAGACTTGTGTAGTAGCGCTTGCCATATCCAAAGCATTTGAGTATGACACGCGTTACTACTATCCAAACTCCCATACTTTGGGTTTCCTCCCTTTCTTTGCTTACTTATATCTAGCTTTCTTTTAAATCTCTAAAATATTGGATAGTTGTTGACGGGGCGACTTCTTCTTTTTTTGTCAATAGTGGTGCTCCTCAGGGTTCTGTCTTATCTCCTACTTTATTCCTACTTTTCATTAATAATCTTTTCACCTGCACTCTATCTCTAACTCTATCCACTCATATGCCGATGACTCGACCCTTCATTCTTTAACTCATTTTAAATCTGCTCCCTCTTTTGCCTCCAGAATTGCCTCCCGTCTTAATCTTACCATTCGTGTTCTCGCTGATCTGGATAGAATTTTGATGTGGGGTCGTCTCAACCTTGTGAAATTCAATTCTTTAAAAACCCAACTTCTACAAATCTCCCTCTCTAAGTCATCTTCTAACTTTTCTATCTCTTTCGATAGTTTTCTCGTATATCCTGTCGGCAATATATGGGATGATAAAGCTTCAATCCAGATTACGATTAATTAAAAAGGATAGTTAGTGAAAGGGGGTGATACGTTAAAATTTATTAAAATACAAGTGATATATTAATGGCCCTTCGAATAATAGTTATATTCAATGGGCATAATAAAAGCAAATAAATTGAATAGGTAATAATATTATTAATACTTGATTATATAATTGAAAGTAACCGGTTATATAAGATAGAGACCCTAACACAGGCCACATTGCTCCGCCGAGCTCTCAGACAAGAATCTTAGTCATGCTATTAGACACAGTTTGCTATAATAATTAGATGGCAATTAATGTTTCTGTTGTTATTACATGAATATATAAAAATATGGGCAGACGCAGAATCCCCACGTCCGCCTTCTGCACTATATCGTGGCAGAGTCCTTGATGCTGTTGTCGGGAAGGACGCTTTCGCATCTTTACACATTCAAATTTAGACCTCTCTCATTGGTTAACTCTAAATCCTTTATTAGCAGATTTAAAAATGCCCAGCAACAGGCCAAGCGTTATTTGTAGCGGCTATTTCTAAAGTACACTTTGGAGATATATAAGTCTGTCTCCTTACAAAAAAAAAGATGTACATGAACTAGGGCACACAGGCCTTTACTTACACTCTCCTAGTATACATAAAGTAACTGACTATTACCGGATAGTATATACATCCTTGGCCTTAGCATAAAAAAAAATATCTTGGAAACCTCACATCGCAACGATTGCTAGGGCGGCCACAATGAAACTGGGAGTTATGTTTAGACTGCAAGACTTATTTTCCTATTCTCAGTTACTCCAGCTATACAAGGGTCTCATTCACCCTTGTATGGAGTACTGCTCTCATATCTCATACGCAACTTTTGGATAGGGCCGAGTCAAAGGCCAAAGGTCTAATAAACTGCTCTGTACTTTCCAGTTCACTTGACCCTCTATCTTTGCGGCGCGATGTTGTTGTTTTATTTCTTTTCTTTAGGTACCGCAGTGGCAGGTGCTCGAGGGAACTTACCACTCGCGTACCACCACCTTTACAACACCCTCGCAGCGCAATGGGTGCTGTATCTGCATATGAGTTTTGTATTGATATTAGTAACTCCTGCCTTGTTCGCTGCGGTGCTTCCTTCTTTACTGCCACCTCTGATCTGGGGAATTCTCTTCCATCTTCTGTATTTCCCTCTGAATTTAATCTCTCTTACCTTGAGGCTTTCCTCTTTGCTCATCTGCGCAATTTGGGATAGATGATGCACTTTTAATGCGTATAACACCCCTTCCTTGAATAGGGATCTGCCTGTGAGTGGTGGTGACAACTATAAAAAAAAATTATTTTGGTACTCTTCAAAATAATACATGAAAAATTTATTCTTCACAACAACTGTGTACATAACAATAGCTTAGCTTTATATAGCTTTGTACATAATTAACTAAAATCTTCTTCTCTTTCCTATCATTGTAAAAGTTTCAAGACGAAAATAAATTCCGGAATTTTCTCAATCCTTTTTTTGGGGATCACTTATTATCTATCTTTAATTCCAAAAAACTTTGATCAATACTCAAGAAATGAACAAAAAAAAATCTGCTCAATTAGCCCACAAATATATTTCGTTTTACTCTAAAG